>OU896722.1:16606741-16844037 GCA_918026855.4 Phaedon cochleariae | reverse complement strand
TGAGGTCTTCGTCGTAATCATCTTCAGGCAAGACATCATGATCGTTGGGCTTAGGGAAATATTCACTTTGAATTAGTAGTAAATTGACATGTCTGGGCTGCTTGAGTTTCGTGAGTTTTATGGGTACTACTTCAAAATACTCTGTTCTTCTCACATGAATCAGTTCCAAGGCGTAAACGTTCACCGAGATATCATTGAGTTTTTCAAATTTAGGAATATTGTTGAGAGTGACGGGTACATCCAAGCCTGCGGTATTCAGAACTTGGCTGTAATAAGGATACGAGCTGGGTCTGTCTACATGTTGGTCAGCAGGATGAAGAGCGCTCACGATACTCCAGAAGAAGCATGCCTCATCAGTGTTTCTCACATTGATGCAGGCTTGCTTTTTCAGAATTTTCTCTGGCAGCTTGATATGGGATGAACCATTGCCAATCTCTAATTTATTAAGATTAACCTCTAAAGAAACAATTTCCCGCAAGGCCTAGCCACTACCCTTCTCCTGGAGTTCCGAAAGTTTATTCAATACAGTATCAATCACATTTTCCGCAAACCAACAATCTTAATCCGTTTCTTCATCCATTGTAGCATTCTTCGTACTGAAATATTTGAATTCAATAATTTCCGCGTCATCCGATTTCTTGATAAACTCACCACAGAAGGTGGTGTTGACTTTGAACATGGTTAATTCCCTCAAAGTTTTTCTAATTTGGATTTTGAAAATGTGCGATGCGTCCTGCAAAAACTGCATCAACTCCGTATGACTTAAATTGATTATAACAGCCATCCTTACTCTACTCTCGAAAACAGATTGAACGAATCTCCATGTAACTCTATTTTTACGATTGCCAAGTCCCGCCCCAATATGATTCTTCTTCCTGATCAAACTTTGAAAACGTTACAAATGCCCCACATTTGTTTCTAATTTTCTCAAAACCCCTGATGTCGAATTGATCCCCCTGATTGCCCTATTGAATTCACTTGTATGCGTCCCTATTTGCCTATTCCATAACAGTCTCTCTTCTGCAGATATGTCCGTCTCCTTTCTCAAAATTTCCACTGCTCTTCTACATTCCTCAACAACGGCATCACTAGCAGAAGCAATACTATTGACATTCATGTTGCAAGAAATATCAAACAGAAAATAATATTTCACTCACCACTAATTTTCGATAATCTCAAGGAGGGTCTGGTGTCACTCCTCTTGTGCTGTATTTGTCTGGGGTAAGCCGGAAGCTGGGGCTCGAAGATGCCAACTACCCTGCTTGGCAGAAAGACGTTAGATGCTTCAAGTTCAACCACAATAGCGTCTGGATCACCCTGATATTTTCAATGGGATGGGGTTGGTTGATGGGCAAGCTAGTTAGTGCGACAGTTGGCTTGAAGGCAGCAGATTGAGCGTTAATAACTGAAACATCCATCTGATAATAAACTTACTACTTCTAGTATTGGGTGGAATGATCACTAGTCAAAAATAGGGTCGACCACATGGCCTTGAAACGTAATAAATAAAGAACTCACCTTTCAGCTGGCACAACCCACACGAAATATAATACACAGGAGCAACCGAACAGACAGGAGCAACCGAACAGAAAGGAACAGATCGACCGACCAACCACAATAGCGTCTGGATCACCCTGATATTTTGAATGGGGTGGGGTTGGTTGATGGGCAAGCTTGTTAGTGCGACAGTTGGCTTGAAGGCAGCAGATTGAGCGTTAATAACTGAAACATCCATCTGATAATAAACTCACTACTTCTAGTATTGGGTGGAATGATCACTAGTCAAAAATAGGGTCGACCACATGGCCTTGGAACGTAATAAATAAAGAACTCACCTTTCAGCTGGCACAACCCACACGAAATATAATACACAGGAGCAACCGAACAGACAGGAGCAATCGAACAGAAAGGAACAGATCGACCGACCAGTAGTAAAAAAACAAAGGGATTGCACAGCTGCTCTCTCGTACATGCTTTCTTACCTATGAGAGTGCAGAAATTTCGAACGTACAAAATGAGTACCCCTTGCTCTCCCATACATATGTTTCCTTACCTATGGGAGTTCTGATATTTCAATATGAGTACCCCTCGCTCTCTCATACATGTTTCCTTACCTATGAGAGTACACCTTGCTCTCTCATATATGTTTCCTTACCTATGAGAGTACTCCTTGCTCTCTCATACATGTTTCCTTACCTATGAGAGTACACCTTGCTCTCTCATATATGTTCTCTTACCTATGAGAGTACCCCTTGCTCTCTCATACATGTTTCCTTACCTATGAGAGTTCGAACATACAGTATAAGTACACCGTGCTCATATTTCTGGTTGCGCCACTGCGCTCCATTGGAAAGCAATCCGAAATAAGTGCACCGAGTAGAAGTGAAAGCAATTGCTGTGACCATTGCGAAATCATGTATTCCGATTTCACTCCATAAGAGAATGTCTGACCAACTTGGAGGTTATGTAAATAATTCCCCTGAAAAAATTGATGATGAATGTCCGCTTATGATAAAAAACTATATATGTTGAATTTTTCGAAAAATGTCTCATTAATCAGAAAGACAATGTGTCAACAACAACAACTTGTGGAAGAGTGCCGCTTTGATGAAATCGAAACACAAAGCGAACAAGTTGAGGATGGACCATCCGTAGATTTTGTGGATGAATATAGGTGCCGTCTTGATGTAATCGAATCACAAAGCGAAATCTTTCAGTTGAGTGAATTGGAAATCGATGAGGATGCTGAGGTTCATCTGGGCTATCCGCATTTTGGAAATCCTTTCAGATATCCCGAAAGTCAATCACCGCTGGATAATTGTATTTTGAATAGTATCCGCCAAACACAATATGCTAGTTGTAATATTTATCATCACATATTTTCGCCCAATGATGATGAACATTTCATTTTTTGTCTTCAATGTTATGACTTCCTTTCTGATAATGTTCAGAAATTGATTAAAAATTACAAAGAAGTAATGTGCAACAGAAAACATGTACATATGCCTGGACATATACATTGCTTCAAATGTCAAAGGGATTGCGTAAATTACAGACTATGTGAATTCCGAAAGGTGAATGCATTTAGGAATAACTTGAGTGTATGGACTTCTCGAAAATGAAAAAATTATAGAACGATACGTTGTTTCAATATTATGACCCCGTTCTCAATAGAGAGAGTGTGTCCATGAGAGAACGGCGAAGTAGGAACATCTAATATATAAGCGTTCAGCGATTGCAGTAGAATCATTACATTGCAAAAATCTACAAAGCAGTATGACAAGTGCCTACATAAACTAAAAGGTGAGTTTCCAACTGGTTATTACTTTCTCTTTTAATTTTTATTCTGTACTCCTCAACCAAATCTTCGTTTCAAGTATATTGAATAGTGTAATTAATTTTAGATGGATCTTACAGCTATCAACAGACAAGCATCATTGGACAGGAAGGAATCGATCAAATTAAGCGATCTACCCATCGGTGTAAAATTCCCAATTAAATCGGTGCGAGTCATCAAGACTCGTTTTGGAAAGACTGTCCTAGTGGAACTCCAGGAGAAGGTAGTCTTCCTGCCAAGCAGAATAACGGAGCTGATTGAAGGCAAAGAAGAGGAATTCGCCGGAGGCAAATATTGTCTCATATTCCGGGGCACAAAGGATGTTGGGAAAGCCAAGGACGGCAACACATTTGGAATTGTAGAATGAGTGAGTGTTTACATTGCGAATAATTTTCTCTATTTTTTTTAATTGTAAGGTAAAATGTCTGAAATTGCTAAATCAAGTGATCATATTGTCAATATATTCCAGAAAGCCTATCAACTCATATCTGAATCTTCAAATCTGGCTACAAAGAAACGATGGACTAAATTTATAGATCAAAACTTGAGAATTTTAATGAGAGCTATTCGTGTGGGTGATATGAATGTACCTGCTCAGAGAAAAGTTCAAACGAATATAGGACATCTGAAACGTTTCAGAAAATTGATAAATAACCCCATACAGAGCGGATTGAAAAGAAGTGAAAGGATTAGGTGGGAAGATATTCAGTCAGCCTTTTCCACTAGAATACGGTCGGGAATAATTATCAATTTGAAACATATCGATGTCAAAACATTTGTGGATGACTCTTTCGAATTATTCAAGAATAGAATCAAGCGATTATTGAAAACCATTCATGTTGTGAAAGTCAATACTTCTTTTTGCGGAGAATTCCTCAAAAATAACTCATCTGGTGAAATTATAATAGAATTCAAATATTTCCCAACTAAAAATTTCATCATTGACTGTACAGTAGATTTGAAGCATTGGTATAATGATAGTGTAATCGATGTAATTTTGAATAAATTAGACGAATTTCAAGAGAGAGATAGTGGGTGGACTTTAAGTAAAATCGTTAGCCTTGAAGTCGACATAAATCAGGTAGAATTCGGAAACGGGGGTTCATCATATATAAAATTGCCAGTTCAGATTGATAAGAAACATGCTTGCATCAATATAAAAAATGACGATAAATCATGTTTCGCTTGGGCAGTAGTTTCATGTTTATATCCTGCAGAATCCAATCATTCGAAAACTTCATCGTATCATAATTACAATGATGTACTCGATTTAACTGGTATTCAGTTACCTATGAAATTGAATCAAATCAATAAATTCGAAGCTCTCAACAATTTGTCAATTGATGTCTTCATTCTTGAATTCGATCAAAAGAGAAAATTGATAACAGTTCCTCTAAGAATTACAAAAAATAAAATTTGCGATCGCCATGTTAATCTCTTGATGATTCAAGAGAATTATTTTGGTGGTGAAGGTAGTATTGAAATGGAGAATACATCTTCCTTTGATATTGATGATGAAGATTTCATTTCATTTCATTTCTGTTGGATTCAAGATTTATCCAGATTAGTTTCTAATCAATTATCAAATCATCATGGTAGAATTTTCATATGCGATAGATGTTTAAATTGCTTTAGTGATTCAGATAAACTGAAAGCTCACGATATTTACTGTATAGATATAAATAAGTGTAAAATATCATTTCCTGATGAAAAGTATATAGAGTTTCAGAATTATGGTCATAAAGAAACAGTACCTTTTGTTATGTACTGTGATTTTGAGTCATTATTGATCCCTTTCGAAGAAGAAGAGCAGCGAAAAAAGATGATAAAAACGTCTCGTTATCAAAAACACGAAATTTTAAGTGCAGGATACTATTTGAAATGCAATTTCGATGAAACACTCACATTTTTCAAGAGTTATCGTGGGTTGGATTGTATCGATTGGTTTGTGAAGGAATTGGATGAACTGGCAGAGCTCATAGATTCAAAAATGCAAATGAATGTACCAATGATATTAGATAATGATGCAAGCAATAAGATAATATTGGAACAAAACAATTTGACTAAGAGGGAAAGAGCAACATTGTACAATAATGCTACCTTTGGTGAAAGAAGAAATGCATTAGTAGGTATATGTCACATTTGTGAAAAGCCTTTCAAGGAAGGGGATACTATTGCTCGCGACCATAATCATTATAATGGAATGTTTCGAGGTCTTAGTCATTCATCATGTAATCTTAACTACAAAACTTCCCGGATTGTACCAATTTTTTTCCATAACCTATCTGGCTATGATAGCCATTTCATTATAAAGGATATAGCAAAGGACTCTCGTGTAACTCTATTACCAATAAACGAAGGAAGATATATTAGTTTCACCAAATACACTGACACTCATATCAGATTCAGATTCGTAGATTCATTCAGATTCATGGCATTTCCATTGGAAAAATTAGCTTCTTTTCTCAATAAAAGTGAATTTGCCAATTTGAGAAAAGAATTTGCTGATGTTTGTGACGAAAAATTCAGTTTACTTTGTAAAAAAGAGTATATTTTGTTATGATCATTTGGACAAGATAGAGAGACTTGAAGAAACTGAATTACCAATTCTACAGTGAATTGAATGACGAACATATTAAGGATGCAGACTATGAACATGCCCAAAAGGTATTGAATGCTTTCAATATCCAAACTTTGGGAGGCTATTCTGATCTGTACTTGAAAACGGACATTTTATTATTGGCAGATGTTTTCGAAAATTTCTGAAAAATGTGCCATGAGACGTATGATTTAGATCCTGCTCATTATTATACGCTTCCAGGATACACATGGGACTGTATGTTGAAGTTCACAAAATGTTGTTTGGACACAGTGCAGGACGTTGATATGCTCATGTTTATTGAGAAGGGGATAAGAGGGGGAATTAGTCAATGTTCAAATAGGCATTAAGTAGCCAATAACAAATACATGAAAAATTTCAAAAATGATGAGCCTTCAAAATATTTGATGTATTTTGATGTCAACAATCTGTATGGGTGGGCAATGTGCCAGTACCTCCCATATACTAATTTTGAATAGTTAGATGATTTTGCCAATTTTGATGTAACACAAATTTCTGATGAATATCTTTTTGGATACATCCTTGAGGTAGATATGAGTTACCCTGAATCCATTCACGACTTACACAAAGATTTACCACTCGCTTCGGAACGTCTCATTCCACCAAATTCGAAATTACCAAAATTAATGACAACATTGAATGATAAAGAAAAATATATTCTACACTATCGCAATTTGAAACAATGTCTCACTCATGGACTCCTTCTCAAAGAAATCCACAGAATTTTAAAGTTCCAACAATCGCCATTTTCGAAACCATATATAGATTTAAACACCAGATTACGAACCGAATCAAAAAACGAATTTGGAAAACAAACATTCAAATTATTGAATAATGCTGTATTTGGTAAAACTATGGAGAACATTCGTAAACACAGAATTGTGAGATTGGTAAATCGATGGGATGGTCGTTATGGTGCCAGAAACTTGATTGCCTGTCCAAATTTCCACAACAGGACAGTTTTTGCGGAAGATCTGATGGCTATTGAGATGAAGAAAACCAACATAGTATTCAATGAACCTTTATATATTGAAATGGCAATTTTAGATATTTGTAAAACATGTGTTCACGATTTCCATTATGACTATATGTTGAACAAGTTTGAACCTGCAAATTGAAAGCTTCTCTACACTGACACAGATAGCCTCATTTACGAATTGCATTGTGACGATGTATACGAACAGTTGATAAAGGCTGATCTACACAAATTTGATACTAGTGATTATTCTCCTGATAATATATATGACATTCCATTAGTGAACAAGAAGGTAGCAGGAATTATGAAAGATGAGAATTTTGGATGTATAATGACTGATTTTGTAGGGCTACGGTCAAAACAATACACTTTTCTCGTTAATAATAATAAACTCATCATTGATGCTCATGATGATGGTAAAAAATCTTGTATTGAAAAATCAAAAGGTGTCAAATATTATGTGGTTGAGAATAAAATCACCTTCAATGACTATCTAGAATG
The DNA here is from genome assembly GCA_918026855.4 of Phaedon cochleariae. Lineage (NCBI taxonomy): Eukaryota > Metazoa > Arthropoda > Insecta > Coleoptera > Chrysomelidae > Phaedon > Phaedon cochleariae. Next base: position 16,836,603 of record OU896722.1, on the reverse strand, counting down.
TTTGTTGCAAAATAAAGAGAAGTACCAGACTCAGAGGTGCATTCAGTCTCGTTCACATGACGTATACTCTATCGAACAAGCAAAAATTGCTCTCAGTTCTCACGATGATAAGCGATATCTGCTTCCAAATTCAACAGACACTTTACCTTATGGTCACTATAGCATAATTGATACTTCAGGTTTTTGAAATGTAATCCATTTAACAATGGAAATCATGAACCATTTTTATTGTCACTCAAGTCAGTTTTGAATTGTAATCCATCGGAATAATTATTATCAAGTAGTAGTAGTATTATCAAGTAGTAAAATATTACAACTTTAGTTTGGTGGCGTTGCTTCAGATTTTCGCAATGTAATCCGTTTATAAACGTATAATAAAGGAAAAAAAAGCACATTTATTATGTTTTATTTTCTATTCAAATCATTAATTATTTCATTTCTGTAGTACAATAAGCATTCCTTCATACAGTAGCTCTCTATACTATTATGGAGAATATCACAGAATGCAACAATAACAGATTCACCATCCAATTCATTATTACCTTGTTCCATAAGTTTTTTGACAAGTTCCAAAAAATTATGATAGAAATGGATGAATGATAAACGTATCAACATATTGATTTTATCTTCTATGATAACTCGGTCCAATCGTAGAATTTGTCTTATGACTTCCTCCTTCAAATACATCGAAGAAGTTGCACTGTCCAGCTTCAATATTTTCACACCAAGAAACTTTGTTGCAGTAATTTTCACTTGTTCATCACTCTCCATTTGTGGCACTTCGAATGCATCATCACATTTTTGCTCGAAATACTGCAACAGCAATTGTCGAAATGCAAAAATCAAATTGCTCCATGTAACGTTTTCATTTGCTAATATAATTTGCCTATATCAAACGTTACCTTTTCCATGGTATTTTCTACTAAAACACTAGAAAAACTCTGTAGATATACACTGTCGAATTTATAAACATTTATTGATAAATTCAGTTGACATAGTTCAGAAATTAACATCTAATATTAAAGCGCCCTGTATATCACTTCTCATCTTGTATCCAACAGAACGCTCACAGGTAGTAAACTGAAACAAAAATGATTAATGAATTAGGCAGTACCTAATATAATATATACCTATAACTAGAAAACAAACACAAACATATATTAATAAATTCTAGGTACTTGAATGAACCTTACCTTTCTCGTTTGAATACACAGTGTTGTCTTCTTCGAATACACACTGTTTTCTATAGTCTACTTGATTCCAAAGATGCAGGCACTGAAAATAAACAAGGTAACTATCAGAATGGAATTCAACCATATTATAAAAATCAAATATAGGTTTGATAAGAAAACTGCTTGCACCTTCCTCTATTGTAAATAAATTGTACATATTGTAGAATCGAATGGGCCTGGGTATTTTCAAGTGATTTTGTTTTGAAATGAAATCATCCAATGTTCACGTCTTGGTTATGGTTTACCTATTTTTCTTTATTAGCCACTGTCACTCTTTTCTTGCTTCGATACATTCTTATTCTTCATTCGCTATGACTTCAATTTCCAATCAGCACGAGATCTTTTGGGTCTATTGTTATGTTCGTGAGTATCTAGCTCGAGGCGGAGCATAGTCGTATGGTTCAAGGTCACATCACCAACAGCCTCAGTGTACAGGTGCAATTAGAAATACTGCTACGAGACATTTCATTCGTCGATAGTTTCGATCTTTGGTTCCAATTCCAACTTTTGATGTTCCGTGATATTGATGATTTTTGACAAGTTCAATGTCTGGGTCAAGTTCAATGACAGGGTCAAGTTCTCTTTTCCGGAGAGGTCATTTCTGGGCCATTTTGCTGCTGGCTGTTTCACGTGTCGGCTCGTCAGGCTCCTGGGAGATCCTGAAATTTTGCATAGGCACCTAGCCTTATCTAGGAAATATTATGTTTCGGCGCGATGGTAAGATTTCAAACTCTCTTTTTAATATCGTTATACAATATCTCAATCGTATTCAGGATGGAAGTCTCTATTCGAGAATTTCTCGAAACACGTGCCTGAGGAAGTAATTTTTTTCAATGGACACCAATGCTGCTCAACCGGTCATCCTGGAAGTCACCATTCAGCTGTATTTTTGATTTGGTAAAAAAAACCCTCTATACCCCAGAGGTGAGTTATTGCATTTTATTTACGACCAGAGTTAGTTCTCATTTTTTTTTTGAGACCAGGTTCTGATACCTACCTAATCAATTTTAGGGTTTTACGTATGGACTTATTCTTTATCCTGTTCGGGTTTGATTTGGCTGATATGGCTGTACAAGGGCCATCCCAATTCGTCATGTGGTAGGCGAACCACATATCACCACCATCAAGCAGTCTTCAACTTCACCGTTTTGCTGTCTCCAAACTTCACCGTTTTGCAGTCTCCTAGTCTACTATAGTCTACAAGTTCCTACCAGTCTACTGTCCCCTTCAGCTTTCTACCTGATGATGAACAAAACCATGACGTCATCATTGGATAATATCAGGTTTTTTCAGATATAAGTTTTATTAAAGTCAGAATAATCAAGGTACAAAGATATACTCATAACTACAACTCAGATTTCAGAAGTGCACTTGAAATGTTCAAGCCCTATTTGAAATTTTCAATATCCTAAATACTAGCTTACAACCGGCAATTCAACAGTATAATATATCCCCATAAAATTCATGAATTTTTAGGACATTTTCTTGAAGTTTACAAATATTCTATAACAACTAATATAATATTCAAAGTGGGTTTCTTTTTAGAATTTGAACTAGACTGTCAATGAAGTAATTTCATCATATTAACAGGGTACCTATATCAACTTGAAACATATGAGTATAATATAAATAATATCTACCTCTTTGCACCTACTATTTGTAAATAATCTATGACTGATTTTTCATTAAATTGTATATATACCTACTCCACAGATTTTTTACTTTCTACTGACATCTCTCTCTCAATCCATATATTACAGGTTTCTGTTTCTTTCAAGATGAACAACTATCTGAAAGAACCAGTGGCGTCCATTAAAATATAAATTTGTCATTTTTTTATATTAAATTGATAATTTTGGAACTTTTCTGTAAATTCAACTTTGTGATCTATCAGGATAGCAAATTCAAAAATCCACGCCCATATGCCGCCGATGAAAAGCTGCCGGCGCAGTGTAATTGTATAATATATGTTACACTAAAATGGTGCCCTTTCAACGTGTCAATTTGCTTATCCACAGTTTTGCTAAATAATTTTTCATCATCAATTTTTCAGATTAAAAAAAGAGAGATTTCAGTGGAAATGGGAAAACTTTTGGAAGTATAGTTAGTTTTTGAAAAAAAATCAAAATTTACAAAACTGCAAACTGGTGACTGCTTGAACAATTTTCTTAGAGATTATTATTTTTTCATATTTTGGCTATAATCACAGGTTTTGCATCAACTATATTTGAAAACAGCAGTTTCCAAATGTGATTTCTTTTTAAAGGATTTGATAATATGCAAACCTGTCAGAAAATTGTCACAATTTTATTTGAGTACCTACAATTTCAAATTTTGAGTTTGATAAGACACTATAAACAGTGTCAACAATTCTGAATTTCCATTTTTTGATTGAAGAAAGCTAAATTCTTTTGTTGAAATTTCCATAGAGGAAATAATTATTTGCCTATAGTGGGCATACATATTGTATGGCATATATTTTTAGTTCTATTATTTCCATTGCTGGAAACATTTTGCTTGCCTCAAAAAAGGTATAATAAATATTATAATTCTGATTGATATTGACTGAGTTCAGGGTGACGATTCTGACTCATCAATTTTGAGTTACTTATATTGAGTTTTTTGATTTTGACAAATTTCAATACTGATCTGCTTAGATATTGAAATATCGAGGGAATTTTCATACTGTTGAAAACCCTTATTTGATTTTTGAATAATATATAGATGAATTTTTGTTCTTCTGAAGTACAGGCAGATACTGCCTAATGAATTCTTGGTAACTAATTTTGAATTTATATACAGGGTGATTCCCTGATTTTGATGTTGAAGTATTACCTATACTTGGCAATTATTTAATTTTGAATTTATATACAGGGTGATTCCCTGCTTTCGATATTGAAGTATTACCTATACAATACATGGTAATCAATTGATTTTTAATTAATATACAGGGTGGTTTCCTGATTTCAATTTATGTGGTGATTCCCTCACTTTGATATACAAGGTGTTTATTTTTTTCTTGGCTTGGATATGTTACCTATGAATGGTAATCATTTATTTATTGATTAATATACAGGGTGATTCCCAAATATCATTATTGAAATAAAACTAGCATTTCATCATTTTGATTCAGTATACACCTACAAGGATTCTACTAATTGGCATACAGGGTGAAATAGTTTTATACAGAGTGTTTTCTGAAATTCAAATAATTCTGGTTTTTGAAATTTAAATAATTCTTTGACTTTTTATCATCATTATGAATCCTGAGAAATTCCAAGTCAACCATCTATTGGATTATGAACTTGAATATGAGCTTTCTATTCGTAAAGTTAAATCGGTCAGACCTGTTGTTGAGAAAAGAAAAATTTTGAAAAAACTTCTAGAAAAGGAACAAGTGAGATCAGATGCTACTGTTGTATTGACGTCATACTCTTTTGATTGTGAAAAAGAACAAAATGAAATGAACAATACTTTCATGCAGATTGCTGCTAATATTATTGATTTCGCGGATATAGGAGATCCGAATGATAATTTATATCAAAGAACTATATCAAGAATAATTCATGTAACAAACAGAGTTGGCAGAATAGAACAATTTCTCACAATTGAAGGATTGATACCACAAAATAAGAAAAAGGAGTTAACAACTTTTCAATCAGAAGGATATGCAACATGTTTAACATTGGAAGCTGACCTCACTGCAAATATAAAAACCTTGAATACTTCAGTTTCTAATAACAATAATACAACACCAACAGTGATTAATGTTGCACCTCCTATAATCAATTGCCCTAGATCTGCAGCTCCTATTTCAAGTTGGGGAATTAAATTCAATGGAGATCCCAAAACAGTTTATGATTTTTTGGAGAAAGTTACAGAATTAGCTCAATCACGTGAAGTGTCCGAACAAAATTTATTCGAATCTGTAGTTGAACTTTTTGAGGGTGACGCATTTGTTTGGTTCCGAAGCATTAAGTCTCAAGTACAAGATTGGTGCTCACTTGTTACTTTTCTTGAAAGGGATTTTTTACATTCGACGGCCGATGAGGATATCTGGGAGCAGGTTAAGAAAAGGAAACAAAAGCGGAATGAATCAGTTGCTATTTTCATTGCTCATATGGAAGCACTGTTCAGTAGACTTTCTCAAAGTCCTGCTGAAGTTACTAAAGTGAAGTACATGCGACAAAATCTTTTGCCTGAATTCATAAGTCAATTAGCTCTTGTTGACATCGCTACAGTTTCTTCATTTTCTAGCAACTGTCGAGAATTAGAAGAAGCAAATTTTATTAAGAATAAAAATAACCCTGCTAGTCAAGTATCCGAAATTTCATCACAAAACTTTGGCTATAGACACCATGAAGATGGACGAAATTCATTTCAGCAAAACAATTTCAGGAGAACATTCAACAATTCCAGATACAATAATAGTAATAGCTACCAGTCAAGCAATTCCTCCAATTCATTACAACATAATAAATTTCGAAATAACAATAATTCTAGTTCCTATCAAAATAATAGAGAAAAAAATTATCCTTCCACTTCTTCTCAACATAACAGAGAACGAAATGATAGTTCTACCAATTCATTCCATAATAAAATCAGAAAACAAGAGAGTGGAATTGTCAATCTTGATAAAAAAAGTGGGGATGGCTCTCATTGGGTTTGTTACACCAAATCTGGCCGTAATATTAGGTACTTTGATACTTACGGCAACTTGGAACCTCCACTGGAACTCATCAAATATTTCTACAGCGCTGGTAGCTCCATTGACATAGAGTACAATTATGATAATATCCAATCAAATAACTCTTACAATTGTGATCAAATTCGCGGTATGCACCGACACTTGCATTAAAGTTAGTATGGAGAAATTTTGGGAATAAATCCGATAACTTGGGATTTCCGAATATTTTCGTGTGTTCAAGCGCGAGATATTTAAATTTGTGACCGATGTCATGCGCCAGTGGGCGTGACCTATACACACATTAACCTGGACACAGGTGAGCGAGGTATCTTGGCCTAATTAATATGGCTGCTTAAAATATTTACTTATTTGGAGAATTTTATCGAAAAATTCGAATTTTTCACTTTGATGAATTCTAAATTACGAATGATCATAAAAAATCCTATCCGGCTCGAAGGACCAATGTTTGGGCGAGGGAGAAACTTTAGTGGACTGTATTTGAATTTGAGTGAAAATATGAATATGTAATTATTTGCAAATTGCGGCAACGATAGAATTCGGTTCGCTTACCGATGGCCGGCGTTGTCAGGCACCTGATGTCGATTTGTATCTGCTATAATAGTCCTCACTATCCACACTATCGAGATCAAGTCTACACATTCGCGGTATGCACCGACACTTGCATTGAAGTTAGTATGGAGAAATTTTGGGAATAAATCCGATAACTTAGGATTCCCGAATATTTTCGTGTGTTCAAGCGCGCTTTTCCGGTTATCAAAAGTGTCTCCTTTTTGAGTCTCTTTCGCATCTCTTGGAGAGACTTGCGCAAAAATCTTTCGTTGCTTTTTGATGCGCGAGGTTAATTACTGTACAGAGCGATAAGATTCTCTCATGCCAAATTTATATGTTTTATATTTATGCTATAATTATTTCAATGACCCGAAGCTAACAAAAAATAAATCAATGAATTCTGTGAGGACAGAACAGCCCTTATATGGTCTCAAATATAGCCCTTTTCCAGTAGCTGCCTTCTCCATTTCTCGATTATGTCGCAGTTCTTCAGCTAGTCGTTCTCGATCAGCTTACGCATCATTAACCGCTTTGGCGATACCCGCGGAACCTTCACCTACTGCTCCAAGTGCTCCTAGAAGTGGGAGAAAAAATGGTAGAAATCCTCCAATTTTAGGCGCTGGAATGATTCTTTGATTTTTAGTTTTTTCCGAAGGTCGCTTGGCCAATAGATTCAAAGCACGATGTTCTTCGAACATTATAGGGATTCCCTTTCGTGCGCTCCAAGCGATAAAAAAAAAAAGCACCACCTTTTCTCTTCCGTGATACCTTGTTTTCCCGTTTCAGCCCCATACCCATCTTGCTCTTCAATTACATAGCTCCCGTAACCCCTAATGCTGCGATTTTGTCACCCACACCAGCATCAGATGCCTTGAAACGCTGTGCAGCTACTTCGGCCAGACGCTTATCAGCAATATTCCTATGTTGTATGTCTTTGAAATTCGAATAAGCTATATCGTGTTGTTTGCAAGCCTCATCTAGTTCGTGTACACCTTTATCGTCTCTCAGTAGTCTTTTCTCAAGTTCTTTCCCAGGTCCACAATAATTATATTCTGGCACATGAAGTTCTATTGAAAGCTCATTAATTAGAGTATTGAGGAGTCCTCGCCCTTTCCGCTTTACGCTTCGACAACGACTGACTGAGTTATTCCTTCGTTTCATTTTATAATGTTCAGAACACTGTCGGTTGAATGATAACTGATTTGCTATATGAATTCCTCCATATATAGAACTGAAACATGTTCGGTAGTGTCAGTTCTATGGATGTGCCTGCATAATGAAGATTCAAAAGCAGACATTCTCTCTACCAATCACAAATCATGATGAAATCGCTCACGAGAGTTGATTTAGGAAACACGGAATTTTGTTCGGTGGCCAGTCAAAAAGAGGTTTACTAGTAGGATCTAGCGGATCGATAAAAAGAAATGTAATGATATCCTTGATTGAACATCCGAATGGTATCCGTTTCGAAAATACTTATTCGTATTCTAAATCACTCCATCAGCCAAAATATTCATATCTGAGGACATTATTGACATTATTGCACCAGAGAATATTCGAGATATCCCATTATAATATTTGACGATATTCCTAGCTGTGACCAAGATTTGATGAAAAGTTACTTCTGCTTTATACGACATAGTAACACAGATTGTTTCTATTTGTCTCGAACTTATTCTGCCGTTTGCTAACAATGTATTCGAGATAATTCGAAGTTGATTATTGTATTTCAACAAGACATGACCAATCTGAAACACATTTATGATGACCATGTGAATATTGATATGTCGTTTCAACAATTTGAAGAACTTTGCGCACTCTGCTGGGGCGAAAAATTCGGATTTCTTGTCATCGATGAAGATTTTCCATTGAGCTCGAGTAGATACCGCAAAGGGTTCGATGAGTTCATTCATATAATGATAATAATAGTAATGATAATGATAATAATAATATTTATTTATCAAGTAAGTAGCTGCTTGCTTGAAATGTTCAAGCCCTATTTGAAATTTTCAATATCCTAAATACTAGCTTACAACCGGCAATTCAACAGTATAATATATCCCCATAAAATTCATGAATTTTTAGGACATTTCCTTAAAGTTTACAAATATTCTATAACAACTAATATAATATTCAAAGTGGGTTTCTTTTTAGAATTTGAACTAGACTGTCAATGAAGTAATTTCATCATATTAACAGGGTACCTATATCAACTTGAAACATATGAGTATAATATAAATAATATCTACCTCTTTGCACCTACTATTTGTGAATAATCTATGACTGATTTTTCATTAAATTGTATATATACCTACTCCACAGATTTTTTACTTTCTACTGACATCTCTCTCTCAATCCATATATTACAGGTTTCTGATTCTTTCTAGATGAACAACTATCTGAAAGAACCAGTGGCGTCCATTAAAATATAAATTTGTCATTTTTTTATATTAAATTGATAATTTTGGAACTTTTCTGTGAATTCAACTTTGTGATCTATCAGGATAGCAAATTCAAAAATCCACGCCCATATGCCGCCGATGAAAAGCTGCCGGCGCAGTGTAATTGTATAATATATGTTACACTAAAATAGTGCCCTTTTAACGTGTCAATTTGCTTATCCACAGTTTTGCTAAGTAATTTTTCATCATCAATTTTTCAGATTAAAAAAAGAGAGATTTCAGTGGAAATGGGAAAACTTTTGGAAGTATGGTTAGTTTTTGAAAAAAAATCAAAATTTACAAAACTGCAAACAGGTGACTGCTTGAACAATTTTCTTAGAGATTATTATTCTTTCATATTTTGGCTATAATCACAGGTTTTGCATCAACTATATTTGAAAACAGCAGTTTCCAAATGTGATTTCTTTTTAAAGGATGTGATAATATGCAAACCTGTCAGAAAATTGTCACAATTTTTTTTGAGTACCTACAATTTCAAATTTTGAGTTTGATAAGACACTATAAACAGTGTCAACAATTCTGAATTTTCATTTTTTGATTGAAGAAAGCTAAATTCTTTTGTTGAAATTTCCATAGAGGAAATAATTATTTGCCTATAGTGGGCATACATATTGTATGGCATATATTTTTAGTTCTATTATTTCCATTGCTGGAAACATTTTGCTTGCCTCAAAAAAGGTATAATAAATATTATAATTCTGATTGATATTGACTGAGTTCAGGGTGACGATTCTGACTCATCAATTTTGAGTTACTTATATTGAGTTTTTTGATTTTGACAAATTTCAATACTGATCTGCTTAGATATTGAAATATCGAGGGAATTTTCATACTGTTGAAAACCCTTATTTGATTTTTGAATAATATATAGATGAATTTTTGTTCTTCTGAAGTACAGGCAGATACTGCCTAATGAATTCTTGGTAACTTATTTTGAATTTATATACAGGGTGATTCCCTGATTTTGATGTTGAAGTATTACCTATACTTGGCAATTATTTAATTTTGAATTTATATACAGGGTGATTCCCTGCTTTCGATATTGAAGTATTACCTATACAATACATGGTAATCAATTGATTTTTAATTAATATACAGGGTGGTTTCCTGATTTCAATTTATGTGGTGATTCCCTCACTTTGATATACAAGGTGTTTATTTTTTTCTTGGCTTGGATATGTTACCTATGAATGGTAATCATTTATTTATTGATTAATATACAGGGTGATTCCCAAATTTCATTATTGAAATAAAACTAGCATTTCATCATTTTGATTCAGTATACACCTACAAGGATTCTACTAATTGGCATACAGGGTGAAATAGTTTTATACAGAGTGTTTTCTGAAATTCAAATAATTCTGGTTTTTGAAATTTAAATAATTCTTTGACTTTTTATCATCATTATGAATCCTGAGAAATTCCAAGTCAACCATCTATTGGATTATGAACTTGAATATGAGCTTTCTATTCGTAAAGTTAAATCGGTCAGACCTGTTGTTGAGAAAAGAAAAATTTTGAAAAAACTTCTAGAAAAGGAACAAGTGAGATCAGATGCTACTGTTGTATTGACGTCATACTCTTTTGATTGTGAAAAAGAACAAAATGAAATAAACAATACTTTCATGCAGATTGCTGCTAATATTATTGATTTCGCGGATATAGGAGATCCGAATGATAATTTATATCAAAGAACTATATCAAGAATAATTCATGTAACAAACAGAGTTGGCAGAATAGAACAATTTCTCACAATTGAAGGATTGATACCACAAAATAAGAAAAAGGAGTTAACAACTTTTCAATCAGAAGGATATGCAACATGTTTAACATTGGAAGCTGACCTCACTGCAAATATAAAAACCTTGAATACTTCAGTTTCTAATAACAATAATACAACACCAACAGTGATTAATGTTGCACCTCCTATAATCAATTGCCCTAGATCTGCAGCTCCTATTTCAAGTTGGGGAATTAAATTCAATGGAGATCCCAAAACAGTTTATGATTTTTTGGAGAAAGTTACAGAATTAGCTCAATCACGTGAAGTGTCCGAACAAAATTTATTCGAATCTGCAGTTGAACTTTTTGAGGGTGACGCATTTGTTTGGTTCCGAAGCATTAAGTCTCAAGTACAAGATTGGTGCTCAATTGTTACTTTTCTTAAAAGGGATTTTTTACATTCGACGGCCGATGAGGATATCTGGGAGCAGGTTAAGAAAAGGAAACAAAAGCGGAATGAATCAGTTGCTATTTTCATTGCTCATATGGAAGCACTGTTTAGTAGACTTTCTCAAAGTCCTGCTGAAGTTACTAAAGTGAAGTACATGCGACAAAATCTTTTGCCTGAATTCATAAGTCAATTAGCTCTTGTTGACATCGCTACAGTTTCTTCATTTTCTAGCAACTGTCGAGAATTAGAAGAAGCAAATTTTATTAAGAATAAAAATAACCCTGCTAGTCAAGTATCCGAAATTTCATCACAAAACTTTGGCTATAGACACCCTGAAGATGGACGAACTTCATTTCAGCAAAACAATTTCAGGAGAACATTCAACAATTCCAGATACAATAATAGTAATAGCTACCAGTCACGCAATTCCTCCAATTCATTACAACATAATAAATTTCGAAATAACAATAATTCTAGTTCCTATCAAAATAATAGAGAAAAAAATTATCCTTCCACTTCTTCTCAACATAACAGAGAACGAAATGATAGTTCTACCAATTCATTCCATAATAAAATCAGAAAACAAGAGAGTGGAATTGTCAATCTTGATAAAAAAAGTGGGGATGGCTCTCATTGGGTTTGTTACACCAAATCTGGCCGTAATATTAGGTACTTTGATACTTACGGCAACTTGGAACCTCCACTGGAACTCATCAAATATTTCTACAGCGCTGGTAGCTCCATTGACATAGAGTACAATTATGATAATATCCAATCAAATAACTCTTACAATTGTGATCAAATTCGCGGTATGCACCGACACTTGCATTAAAGTTAGTATGGAGAAATTTTGGGAATAAATCCGATAACTTGGGATTTCCGAATATTTTCGTGTGTTCAAGCGCGAGATATTTAAATTTGTGACCGATGTCATGCGCCAGTGGGCGTGACCTATACACACATTAACCTGGACACAGGTGAGCGAGGTGTCTTGGCCTAATTAATATGGCTGCTTAAAATATTTACTTATTTGGAGAATTTTATCGAAAAATTCGAATTTTTCACTTTGATGAATTCTAAATTACGAATGATCATAAAAAATCCTATCCGGCTCGAAGGACCAATGTTTGGGCGAGGGAGAAACTTTAGTGGACTGTATTTGAATTTGAGTGAAAATATGAATATGTAATTATTTGCAAATTGCGGCAACGATAGAATTCGGTTCGCTTACCGATGGCCGGCGTTGTCAGGCACCTGATGTCGATTTGTATCTGCTATAATAGTCCTCACTATCCACACTATCGAGATCAAGTCTACACATTCGCGGTATGCACCGACACTTGCATTGAAGTTAGTATGGAGAAATTTTGGGAATAAATCCGATAACTTAGGATTCCCGAATATTTTCGTGTGTTCAAGCGCGCTTTTCCGGTTATCAAAAGTGTCTCCTTTTTGAGTCTCTTTCGCATCTCTTGGAGAGACTTGCGCAAAAATCTTTCGTTGCTTTTTGATGCGTGAGGTTAATTACTGTACAGAGCGATAAGATTCTCTCATGCCAAATTTATATGTTTTATATTTATGCTATAATTATTTCAATGACCCGAAGCTAACAAAAAATAAATCAATGAATTCTGTGAGGACAGAACAGCCCTTATATGGTCTCAAATATAGCCCTTTTCCAGTAGCTGCCTTCTCCATTTCTCGATTATGTCGCAGTTCTTCAGCTAGTCGTTCTCGATCAGCTTACGCATCATTAACCGCTTTGGCGATACCCGCGGAACCTTCACCTACTGCTCCAAGTGCTCCTAGAAGTGGGAGAAAAAATGGTAGAAATCCTCCAATTTTAGGCGCTGGAATGATTCTTTGATTTTTAGTTTTTTCCGAAGGTCGCTTGGCCAATAGATTCAAAGCACGATGTTCTTCGAACATTATAGGGAATCCCTTTCGTGCGCTCCAAGCGATAAAAAAAAAAAGCACCACCTTTTCTCTTCTGTGATACCTTGTTTTCCCGTTTCAGCCCCATACCCATCTTGCTCTTCAATTTCATAGCTCCCGTAACCCCTAATGCTGCGATTTTGTCACCCACACCAGCATCAGATGCCTTGAAACGCTGTGCAGCTACTTCGGCCAGACGCTTATCAGCAATATTCCTATGTTGTATGTCTTTGAAATTCGAATAAGCTATATCGTGTTGTTTGCAAGCCTCATCTAGTTCGTGTACACCTTTATCGTCTCTCAGTAGTCTTTTCTCAAGTTCTTTCCCAGGTCCACAATAATTATATTCTGGCACATGAAGTTCTATTGAAAGCTCATTAATTAGAGTATTGAGGAGTCCTCGCCCTTTCCGCTTTACGCTTCGACAACGACTGACTGAGTTATTCCTTCGTTTCATTTTATAATGTTCAGAACACTGTCGGTTGAATGATAACTGATTTGCTATATGAATTCCTCCATATATAGAACTGAAACATGTTCGGTAGTGTCATTTCTATGGATGTGCCTGCATAATGAAGATTCAAAAGCAGACATTCTCTCTACCAATCACAAATCATGATGAAATCGCTCACGAGAGTTGATTTAGGAAACACGGAATTTTGTTCGGTGGCCAGTCGAAAAGAGGTTTACTAGTAGGATCTAGCGGATCGATAAAAAGAAATGTAATGATATCCTTGATTGAACATCCGAATGGTATCCGTTTCGAAAATACTTATTCGTATTCTAAATCACTCCATTAGCCAAAATATTCATATCTGAGGACATTATTGACATTATTGCACCAGAGAATATTCGAGATATCCCATTATAATATTTGACGATATTCCTAGCTGTGACCAAGATTTGATGAAAAGTTACTTCTGCTTTATACGACATAGTAACACAGATTGTTTCTATTTGTCTCGAACTTATTCTGCCGTTTGCTAACAATGTATTCGAGATAATTCGAAGTTGATTATTGTATTTCAACAAGACATGACCAATCTGAAACACATTTATGATGACCATGTGAATATTGATATGTCGTTTCAACAATTTGAAGAACTTTGCGCACTCTGCTGGGGCGAAAAATTCGGATTTCTTGTCATCGATGAAGATTTTCCATTGAGCTCGAGTAGATACCGCAAAGGGTTCGATGAGTTCATTCATATAATGATAATAATAGTAATGATAATAATAATAATATTTATTTATCAAGTAAGTAGCTGCTTCACATGATTATGATCCTTATATAAATAAATGAATATAGAAGGGTGGGTTGAGAATGTAATACTTAATTTTATTGATTCTAGTTGGAGGTCTCCTTAGATGACTGAAATCTGGTGATTTGTCTGTCTTCCTAAAGAGACCTATGAATTACATGAAGAACAATGAATATGTTCGAATTGATTAGTAGACCTATACATGTAGATTGCTTTTTTTTGTTAGATAATTCCTACAATTCTTCGGTTATTCCATTCATTTTTCTAAGTTAATTATAAAATATATTATAAAAGTAACAATGAACTAAATCTATTGGTATCAATGTTCAAAGAAAAAATGAACAACGAAGGGGTATGAGTGAGTATATCAGTTCATGTAAAGTTGATTGGAATCGAGTAGCCAGTTTGTTAGGTTTTTCTTGAAACTTGTTTTTTCGATTTTTCCTCTCAACGCTGATGGCATATCATTATATATTTCCATGCTTACATATGTAGATGTTCTTTGTCCTATCGGCTTGTATGTTCGTGGAATAGTAATATTACAGTTTATATTCAGGCGGGTTGGGTGATGATGATCTATGCAGTTGGTGAATAAATTTTTTTTTGCTATATATAGAGTGGATATTTCCATGCTTACATATGTGGATGTTCTTTGTCCTATCGGTTTGTATGTTCGTGGAATAGTAATATTACAGTTTATATTTAGGCGGGTTGGGTAATGATGATCTATGCAGTTGGTGAATAAATTCTTTTTTGCCATATATAGAGTGGATATTTTGTAGAATATTTTCCTTACACTGAGAATTCTTGTGTTTGCGAATAGAGTATTTGTGAGGGATCGCATATTCATACTGAATATTATTCTTATTATCCTTTTTTGAATTGTCTCTAGAGGTCTCAATGTAGTTGAGTACACTCCTCCCCACCCGAGAATACCATATGTTAGATGTGACCGTACTAACGCATAGTACATCGATAAGAGTTCATTAGTATTCAGTATGCATTTGACTTTCGAAAATAGATATGAAATTGACCGCAGTTTTTTTTTGTTATGAAATCAATTCGATGATCCACATATTTGTAAGGAAAAACCCCTTTTTGGCTTATTAGATCGAATAGTTTGTTATCTTGGAAGTATTTTCGAACCTCGTTACACTGCTGAACCTCTAGATTTTTGTTGAGTTTGAAGAGAGATTTTGGTCAAATCGAAAGAAGTCTTCAAATCTCATCTGAATATATTCATCAGATACTCTTGACAATTCAGATTTAACAACCAATACTGACTTGGATATTCTTTCTCCCTTCTTAGCTAATTTCTTGATGAAAAGATGAGAATCTTAGTTTGTGAGGTTGTGAAAGAATACTGGAATAGTCTTTGAGGTCTTGTAGTTCAAATTACAAATAGAAAGGGCGGCTGCGCGGAACTTCCTTGTATAGTGGCACTGATCACGATCTTTGATAACTGTTGGCTTGAATGGCTTTTCACAAATATGACACGTGGTGCTATTTTGGAAAGTTTGGTTTTCTATCTCAGTAATTGGTCGCATGCCACGAACATCCTTTATGTGATTCGTGTATAAATCTTGAACGGTTTCATACAACTTCCTCACAAAAACGTCAGCAGCATCTGCACCGCGATAAAGTACCGACCTTGATTAACGGTCATCGAAATTACATCTTACATGAAACGCGAACGAATATGGTTCATGTTCACATACTTTAACTGAAAATGATTCAACGTCACAGGGTTCATTGTGATGAATTGGTTTGAGTAAACTCTCAAAGTCAACATAAATCACAAACGGTGGTGACAATTGTTTCTCAAAGTTAGTGAATTTGAGGATATTTTCAGGCACTGACTCACCATATTTATTGATTTTCAAATTGGTGTTGGGTATTTTTGTGATCGTATATTTTACAGTCATTTTCCTCATGAATGCTTAACTGCACCAGTGTTGCGAACGATTGTGAGCATCCATCGCAAATATTTATTTCACCATTGTGTTTCGATTTTAGTTTCCTAACTAATTTGCCTAAGTCTTTCATTAGGCAATAATGTGTGTTGCCAACCTTATCGGCCACAAGTAGCAAATCCACATGATTGTGTTGCTTGGCGACACGATGTAAAATGTAGAGGTCCATTTATTCCACTTATCATCTTTCCATCCTCAGAAGACGAACTTTGGGATAGCCTACAATTCCATGGGAAAGTCGAGCCCTTGAAAATTCAACAGGTTATTGTAATGTGGATATAATGACGTTCTATTTGGAATACCGTCTGCAGGAAAGATCGCAGCATTGATGAACCATGCGAAGCAGGCTCTATCTTTGTTTTGTATATTCAAAACCGCATGTTTGGATTCTATACCTCTGGGCAGCTTGATGTACGAAGAGGACGAAATTGATGAGAATTTATTAATTTTCACATTCAAAAACATTGCATGTTTCAATATCCACCCAGAATCACGTTCTTGAAATTCTGACGCCTTCACAATCAATTCTTCCTTGCAGTCATCATAATCGCATTCAATGTTTGATGATATTGTAAATGTTTCATTTCTGGTATTGAAGGACTTGATATCAGATAGTTCCTTCTCTGGTATGACATACAATCCAAAAAGTTTCAAATTTATCTTCAAGCTGTGATGCGTGTCCAAATATTTGGACAAGATTGCCAGAACTTCTGGTTTCACTTCTTGCAAAAATTCGAGAAGGTCGGTGTGGCTCTTTTCACTAGAAAATCGATAGGTGGCTATCCTATGCTTGAGAGCACAACGGAGTTTCACAATTCCATTCCCTAAATTATTTTCAACAAATTGATCTACTCGTTTTCGTTTTTCAACACCCTGAGTATTATGCTGAGGAAAATTGTTGAACAATGTGTTGGTCGGAGTAGATGCCTGCTGATCCTCTGCATTATTTTACTTCATCTCTTTGGCTGGCGGTCCATTCACATCTCAATTATTTTTGCAATTTTTGCGTGAATGCTGGGATGAAGAACTCGTTGAAGAAAATACGTTGCCACAATATCCGCACTTCATGATCACTGAACTCAATTTATCTGAAGGAGCTTGGGGACTGAGGCTCAAGACTGAACTAGAAGACATCGACCTTAACCCGATTTCATATCATTCAGTAGAGGGGTACGGCATGCGCATCTGCTACCCGCTTGTTTTTGCGGATGAGTCATCTATTAACCAGCGAATACGTCATATCCGCATTTATCGAAACGAGATGTCTAGACGAGTCTGAAATGAGAATAAAACATCTGGTGCATATCTTTGTGAACACGTTATACCCGCATTCAGAGAGAACATCTGCCACTTGCATTCAGAAATGAATCATTCATCGAAAACATCTGCTACCCACATGTTTGCGAAAACAAACATCTGGTATTTTCATGTGCAAATGCGTCACGACTGCATTGAAGACCAGATGTTCAGACAATTCATTAAACTATGAATGAAACGAAACGAATTCATTTTTCATACAAATAAAAACATTTTTCAATGAACACATACAATTTGAATTCATATGATAGAAACAATGCGGTTCAGACTGTTGTAAAATAGGTTGCTCATCGAATTCAACTACTGGAACAGAAATGAACCGTCGAAAATATCCAGCTTTCTCCTTTCCTTTGATATGTATTAGATCGACTCCATCACTCAGATTTTTCAAGATATTTCCGAACTGATGTAATGGGGTAAATCCATACTTCCATTCCAGGCAGTGAAGATTACGAACCAGCCAATTAGCCTGCTTTTGTAGATTCGGAGGTAAAAAATTCAGTGGAAACGGTGGTTTGAAAATGAAATGGCAAATTTTCACCCCATCGAAGACTGCGAACTCCTTGACAATGAATTTGTTGTTTTCTATCTTGAATCCTTGCACATCCATGATAATATCAATATTGTGATATTTGAGAAATTTTTAAAACTGATTGCTTGGTAGAGTACACTTCTATCACCCTTTTTAGGATCTTAATGTTCTCTTGATGTTTTCTCTGGCGTAATTTATAGCTAGATAACATTATATCTACTGAATAAAAAATAATGGGTTCCCCAATATATGATAAATTCTGATCATGCGCATCGAAGCTGCTTTACGATTTTCGTTCGAGGGTTATGGGAATATTCTTTTTCATGTAGAATGAGACAAAAAGCAGTGGTTTCTGTTGGAGTTTCACTACCAGTTTCGAATTCAACCCGCATAACTATTGATCCTGTTTGGATGACTTCTTTCTGTCGTGAACAATCAATGTGAACAATTGGTGCTTTATCTTTGATTTCTTTCGGGGTCGATATTGGCTCGTTATTTTTCAGATGATAGGAGTTTTCTTGAGATTGAGTACATCTCATACAGTGTAGCATACTTGTTGTTCTTGAAATCTAGATGTAAATCATTGTATTAATATCTTTCAGAATCAAGGAACACTCTGATATTGGTGAGGTCGACATGATCAAACTTACTCATATCACTCGTTATTTTTCCTTTTTCACTAGTCTGAAATGCTATAATTACATGTCTAGGGGTTTTGACCTTGGTAGTGGCCTTGACTGGCCACGTATGTCTATTTAATTCACTCAAAGATGGATACTCAATCAACTTCCAGCACCTTAACCTTATTGGAAGTTCTATACTTTTATTAGTAATTTTCGTGATTCGAAGTTGTTCTTGAATACTTGGCGTTTTGTGAGGAACTCTCCAAAATACTTTTGTGGGCTCCACTTTGGGTTTTTCTGAAACATCTATGCTAGTTACTGCATCCAAATCATTACTAGATCTTATTAAGACTAATTCTTGCCTCATTTTAACTATTATCCTCCTAAAGTCTTCAAAGAATCCAGAAAACATTTTCAAAGAAACACACACGTTGGATTGACCGTTAGTACCAATTAGATTTTTTTCTTGGTTCGATATTTTTGGGAACCACCCAGCATTTTGCATAGAGACGCTTCCGTTTTCATTTAGTGATAAATAATTTTTCAATGTTGATGTCAATCCCAGATTCCTTACTGAATCAATCACAAAACCGTTCAATTCATATTGAATTTTCGGAGAAGGAATGCTATTGCATTTTTAATGAATTTCAGTTCCGTTGTAACGGCATTTTTATCATCTAGAAGAGTACCTTATATGTATAAATAACTGTTACAAGGCAAAGTGAATGCTTCAAGGTCAGCAATTGGCACTCTCATCTCGTCGTTATAATTGAGGTTTCCAGCGATGTGAGACTGATATGTATAAAATTGATTGTCTTCAATTGTAGTGTCGCTGAAAGGTTGACCAGTGATATTCAATAATTCCATTATTTCTAAACTACAAATCCAAGAGATATCGAAAACTGACGATTTTCTGATGTTGATGTTCCGGAGGTCTTCTTCATACTAGTACGTTTCTTTTTATTGTTATGTCTTTTATAGTATTGTTCAGGGGAGTGAGACGGTGTTGGATGGATGAATCTCCACACCATGATCAAAGATCCTTCTTTCGGAGGTGAAGTCGAACGGTGATTTCTCCTTCACGGAAATCTATGATATTTCCTGATTGATCAATAATTTTTACAGTCATATTGTTGATAGTTTTCACGGAAACTGGATAATACAGGATCGTAACAGGTGATTCGATGATCTTGTATCCGGTGGGGACTTTGGCATTGAACTGATGGATTAAATGAACTGGTTCACCATTTAAATAGCTTCTGATGGCCAAGTTACATTTTACACAGATAGTATTGACGTTGAGAATCTTGACCTGGTGGTCCGAAATACTTTTTTATTCGCATTCAACATTTGTTTTCTGGATCCAAGTAGTGATCCAATTGTGTTGTCCACTCCAAAATTGATTCGACGATTAGTTTTCATAGTCACCTTGGAAGTATTCAAATCAGGTGTAATTCGAAGAACTGCTTGGTTGTCTTTATCATTCATAGCATTCTAAATAACGTTTGCTAGATCATCAATTTTATATGATCCAGTAGGAATTTCAAATCTATATCTATCGTTCTCACCCCAAACGAAGATATTATTCGTATTATCAATATTTGGTATTGAGTTGAAGCTGTCAAAATCAGCTAATCCAATTTCATATTCGTTTTCATCATTCGAATATATTGAAGGATTGAAATCGTGAGTAAGAATCGATGAACAGCCACTCAAAGTAGAAGTCAAAGACATATTGTTTCACTGAAAGTTTAATTTCAAATGACGCTCCATTTTACAAATTCTGGTTATATAAAAAAATAAACAATGTTGTCCACATTGATAGGAATTGGATGATTGCACTGAATCATAATTAAACATAATATCATTGTTGCCACCGTCGCTTGAGAAATATTGAAACAGTTCTGAAGGTGGAGATGAATCTCCATAACTATTGAAATAAACTATTTCATTATCGCGCTCAATATAAGCAGTCCAATGTGTTCCTTCACCTACATTCGAATATAGATTCAAGATTGCAGACTCGTTCTTTCTTATTTTTTCAGGAAGGGTATCTCTCATGAAAATTCCCCTAAAGTATGGTATTTTGAGAATTTTCACATATTTGCGCAAGTCAATATTAGTCAGTGGTCGGCGAGGTAGCTTTATCGGGAGTTTTTTGCGTTTGGCTTCGAATACATTCCATAGCCCTTATATGGTCTCAAATATAGCCCTTTTCCAGTAGCTGCCTTCTTCATTCATTATGTTGCTGTTCTTCAGCTAGTCGTTCCCGATCAGCTTACGCATCATCAACCGCTTTGGCGATATCCGCGGCACCTTCACCTACTGCTCCAAGTGCTCCTAGAAGTGGGAGTAAAAATGGTAGAAATCCTCAAATCTTAGGCGCTGGAATGATTCTCCGTTTTTGAGTTTTGTTCGTAGGTCGCTTTGCCAATAGATTCAAAGCACCACCTTTTTTCTTCCGTGATACCTTCTTTTCCCGTTTCAGCCCCATACCCATCTTGCTCTTCAATTTCATAGCTCCCGTAACCCCTGATGCTGCGATTTTGTCACCCACACCAGGATCAGATGCCTTGAAACGCTGTGCAGCTACTTCGGCCAGACGCCTATCAGCAATATTTTTATGTTGTATGTCTCAGAAATTCGAATAAGCTATATCGTGTTGTTTACAACACCTTTATCGTCTCTTCGTAGTCTTTTTTCAAGTTCAGTCCCAGGTCCACAATAATTATATTCTGGCACATGAAGTTCTATTGGAAGCTCATTAATTAGAGTATTGAGGAGTCCTCGACCTTTCAGATTCACGCTTCGACAACGACTGACTGAGTTATTCCTTCGTTTCATTTTATAATGTTCAGAACACTGTCGGTTGAATGATAACTGATTTGCTATATGAATTCCTTCATATATAGAACTGAAACATGTTCGGTAGTGTCAGTTCTATGGATGTGCCTGCATAATGAAGATTCAAAAGCAGACATTCTCTCTACCAATCACAAATCATGATTAAATTGCTCACGAGAGTTAATTTAGGAAACACGAAATTTTGTTCGGTGGCCAGTCAAAAAGAGGTTTACTAGTAGGATCTAGCGGATCGATAAAAATAAATGTAATGATATCCTTGATTGAACATCCGAATCCGAATGGTATCCGTTTCGAAAATATTTATTCGTATTCTAATCACTCCATCAGCCATTATATTCATATCTGAGGACATTATTGACATAATTGCACCAGAGAATATTCGAGATTATCCCATTATAATATTTGACGATATTCCTAGCTGTGACCAAGATTTTATGAAAAGTTACTTTTGCTTTGGACGACATAGAAACACAGATTGTTTCTATTTGTGTCAAACTTATTCTGCCGTTTGCTAACAATTCATTCGGGATAATTCGAAGTTGATTATTGTATTTCAAAAAGACATGACCAATCTGAAACACATTTATGATGACCATGTGAATATTGATATGTCGTTTCAACAATTTGAAGAACTTTGCGCACTCTGCTGGGGCAAAAAATTCGGATTTCTTGTTATCGATGAAGATTCTCCATTGAGCTCGAGTAGATACCGTAAAGGGTTCGATGAGTTCATTCATATAATAATAAAAACAAGGATAATAATAATGATATCCATTTATCAATTATGTAGCTGCTTCACATGATTATGATCCTTATATAAATAAATAAATATGGAATGGTGGGTTGAGAATGTAATACTCAATTTTAATGATTCTAGTTGAAGGTCTCCTTAGATGACTGAAATCTGGTGATTTGTCTGTCTTTCTGAAGAGACCTATGAATTATGTGGCATATGCACAGTCCGTATGATATATCTATCATGTTAATCTAGGATGATGACTGATTGTCATGATATTATTCTGAAAGACATGTCAGATTAGAAAACCATTTTCAAAAGATTAGGAAATATATTAAGATTTTCCATTGACCAGCTCCTCTTAATTCCAAACGAAACCCCTACAAATTGGTGACGTATGCACACTCCGTATGATATATTTATCATGTTAATCTAGGATGATGACTGATTGTCATGATATTATTCTGAAAGACATGTCAGATTAGAAAAACTTTTTCAAAAGATTAGGAAATATATTAAGATTTTCCATTGACCAGCTCCCTTTAATTCCAAACGAAACCTCTACAAATTAAATGAAAAACAATGAATATGTTCGGATTGATTAGTAGACCTATACATGTAGATTGCTTTTTTTTGTTAGACAATTCCTACAATTCTTCGGTTATTCCATTTATTCTTCTGAGTCGATTATAAAATATATTATAAAAGTAACAATAAACTAAATCTATTGGTATCAATGTTCTAAGAGAAAATGAACAACAAAGGGGTATGAGTGAGTATTTCAGTTCATGTAAATTTGATTGGAATCGAGTAGCCAGTTTGTAAGGTTGTTCTTGGAACTTGTTTTTTTGATTTTTCCTCTCAATGCTAATGGCATATCATTATATATTTTCATGCTTACATATGTGGATGTTCTTTGTCCTATCGGTTTGTATGTACGTGGGATAGTAATATTACAGTTTATATTGAGGCGGGTTGGGTAATGATGATCTATGCAGTTGGTGAATAAATTATTTTTTGCCATATATAGAGTGGATATTTCATAGAATAATCTCCTTACACTGAGAATTCTTGTGTTTTCGAATAGAGTATTTGTGGGAGATCGCATATTCATACTGAATATTATTCTCATTTCTGAATTGTCTCTAGAGGTCTCAATGTGGTTGAGTACACTCCTCCCCACCCGAGAATACCATATGTTAGATGTGACTGTACTAACGCATAGTACATCGATTAGAGTTCATTAGTATTCAGTATGCATTTGACTTTTGAGAATAGATATGAAATTGACCGCAGTTTTTTTGTTATAAGATTAATTTGATGATCCCATCGGAGGTGATTGTCTATGACGATTCCAAGATATTTCGTTTTTTCTGCTTTAGTGAGTTGCCAGTTCTTTTGTTTTCGAAACGGTAGATTTATGTCAATTTTATCATATTTCGGGATTCCTGTTACATTATTCGCAAAAGGTAGATATACAGTTTTCTCTAATTTCAGATTTAATAAGTTATCATCCAACCATTTCGCGATTACTTTCATATCGTGTTCAATTTTTGTATCTACGATTCCCCAGGTATTTCCTTCCATGAATAAAACAGTATCGTATAACAACTCTTTTGATGTTTTGGGAAAGAAAAAGATTTTGATCTGTTATAGGCACGGCAGCTCGTTTGTTTGGGAGCAGGTCGTGAGTCAGTTCTTTTTATTATTTACTAGTGGGGTTATCCTTTTGTCAGGCGCCACTCAGTTTTCACAGCAGAATTACTGAGAAATAAATCCAAGATATAAATATATGCCAAAATAACTGTTAACAGATTCAATCACCTTAACATGTCAACAATAGGTATTCAAAATGGTGGTAAATATGTACTATGATTGTAACTCGGAACAAGGGTAGATTTCCCTTCATATAGGCCTATACTTTGGGTTCACAGAGTCTCTAACAGACCCAATAATTTTATTATATGTAAAATCCGATCTTAGACTGTTATGTGTTAGCCACAAGTGTTCAAATATCTCATGACATAAGACAGTGGAAAATAACTTTTTAAATGTCCTCAGACAGTGAAAAAAATATGGTATGTTAAATGTCTTCAAGACAGGGAGAAAATATGTATGTTAAATGTCTTCAAGACAGGCAAAAAAGTACATGTTGAATGTCCTCAGGCAGGGACAAAATATGCAAGTGAAATGTCCAGGACAGGGAAAAAATATATATGGAAAATTCTGACCTTAGCTGCAAGTTCTGGATTTTGAACCATGAGATTCCAACTGTGGTCCACTAGATCTCACTACCTGGATGAAACAAAGACACTCCTTCCTCAGTCGGCTTTAGGGGTTAGGTGTGCTAGGAAAACTGGATCCCCACACAGTTGACAGGAGTCACAACCACCTGGAGACCTGGGCACTTGGTTTATCCCAGGGCAACTGGATTCTGCACTGCAACTCTGGCTGACGGGTCCGCAGGCTGCCACCAGGGCAAGCTCTTCCTACCATCCAAGCTGGACCAGGACGTCTCACTATCTGACGGGGCACTAGGAGTTCAGGCTCCAAAGTAACAAAATCCTAGGGATGAAGGATCATCAAACATACCGGGAGTCTGGACTCCCCTGGACTTCCTGTCAGAAGTCAGGATCACTGGCTATCTGAACCAGAAGGCTACTAGGGACTTGCACTGTTGGCAGCAAGGATTCTGCCAGAAATTCCAGGCTGTCGGGTCCTATAGATGCCCAGAGACATACACAAGAAATCACCAGGGTCTTGCTTCCACCTTCAAGTGTGTTGGTGACTCAGGCTTCAAAGCACGAAGATCCCTCAGGTGCCTCAACCATCGAAAGAAGTGTCACGTGATGTCCAGAAAGTGAAGTCCAGAAAACAGTTCAAGATTTCTAAATGCCCATAGTTGATGAATGATTCGATTTTTAGTGATCCATCCAGTTAACAGTGTTGATTGATAAAATTCAAGTCCAGAAACATGCCATGTGGTCAACAGAAAATGGAGTTCATATCATCCACTTAGTCTGTACCCCCTGCTTCCCTGTATAAGGCCGTGATATCTGAAATGTAGATACCCTATCAAATATCATTCACACAAAATGAGATTTAATATTTCTCACCTTCCTATCGGAAAGGCCTAACAAAAGTAGGTGTCCACCACCTTGACCTGATCGCACGAGAGCCAAAATCAAAAAGAGCCTCATCTTGGCTTCAGCACATG
The DNA here is from genome assembly GCA_918026855.4 of Phaedon cochleariae. Taxonomy (NCBI): domain Eukaryota; kingdom Metazoa; phylum Arthropoda; class Insecta; order Coleoptera; family Chrysomelidae; genus Phaedon; species Phaedon cochleariae. Next base: position 16,811,019 of record OU896722.1, on the reverse strand, counting down.
AAACCTTTTCGCAAGAGAAGGAATCAACAAGAAGGATGAATAAACGGAAATTGCTCAAATAACAAGTTTCCGTCAATCAGAGCACCTTTGATCTATTGCAAAAAAATAAATACAAACCAAACTCCGTCTCTGCGCAGTGTCAATCTAGCCACCCAAATAATATGATTCAAGTCAGATTCAGGGATGCAACTTGAAAGAAATATTAAATATTGATCATGACATCGATAGTCGATACGATAGTCGATACGATAGTCGATACATAATTGCAAATATCCCTGCACCACAACAGGCCACTGCCACTAAATGCGACAAACAGTCTTCTACTGGCAAGAGACTATTATGTAAACAACAATATTCATGGGCATCTGACAAATGTGTAAGGTTGGATAAGAAGTGGACTAAAATAACCTATCAGTCATCCAGTCATGGACATTGAAAATGAGAACATTTAACAGGATGAAATTAGGTAGAGTACCTCAAAACCTAGAAAAGAAATCCTTGAGTTACGCAGTGCATCTCCACAAAGCTTCCCTATCACCTATTTTCAGAATTCACAATATGGAATACGAAAAGGCAAATTTTCATGTTACAATCGTCTGCATAAGAAATCACTCCATCCATAAAGTTTATGTTTAGCATGCTGTTGATGTAGGCTAAAAATAGAATTGGCCCCAGTACGGTGCCTTGTGGCACTCCGTGTTTGATGACTTGGAACAAGCTATTAACATTTCCAATCTTGACTCGTTGCTGCCTATTCTCTAGATAGCTCCGAAATAGTTTTGACACTATCCCTCCTCTTATACTCATTACTTGGGTCAATTGAAATCAATTGACTGAATCATTCAATTATACATAAATACAATCCCTACTTCCATAGTTTTGTGTATAGTACGGATATGAATTTGCCTACGTTCATACATCAGATATGTCCTTTCCTAATTCACAATGGATGTGGACGAAACATTTTCCGACTCCGATGAAATCGAATTAGACGTAGAACAAGTAATCAGAAACCAGTATAGTGTCAACAGTGTTCAGTTCATAAATGACTTTTCACAGCAGTTTGTCTGCATGGTGCAACATTATTATTACATTACCATGTTGGAGAACAAACAGTTCTGCACGAGCTGCTATTTCAACATTGTTGCAGATTACGACAAGAATATCGACAGTTTCCAGGACTCCTCACACATCACGAAATATCCAGCAGGCTTAGTGAACGAGATAAAGTTTTGTTATGTTTGTAGAGATGCTCTATTCACGTTTTGCTTGACAAGGTTTCGTCTATTATGCAATAACTGAAATACTTTTGGTGTAGTGTCTTTTATCATGTTTAAAACTATTTCCACATCATTTTTTGTATATACTCTATAATATGTGACGTAATTTCAACAAGAGATGAAATTATGGCCTCACTACATGGTTGCTCTTCAGTGGTAGAGATGGTCGTGGATTTAATTTCATAAAAATAGGTAAATGTGGGCGCCAACTAGTATTATATGGGAAGAAATAGGGTGAGACAAAACAAAAATATCAACAGTACTGGAGTTTTTCTAAATCCATGCTATAATGACCGAATTACCTCAGAGTTACAATAATATCATATTGTAATATTCAAATTAAAATTGGACCCAACACCTGGAGTATTTGAAGAATTAACTCTAGCTTAAGAATTACTGGGAGTGAATAATCTGTTAGTATTTAATCTCATGAATAGTTGCAACAGTTCTGTTATCTTTCATGATTCAATAGTATACAAAACTGTATTAGTCAGAATTCGTTAGTACAAATATATACTAAGATAAGCAGTACTCAAATCTTAAACTTAGCCTCACTGTGGCTTCAAAAGGAAACATTAAGAACTGTATAAATGGTCCACAGGTGTGATATAAATTCTAGAAAATATGACCAAGTCCTATGAAACGGACTATCAGCGCTGATACTCCCTTTCTCACAAAGGAGAGGGTGTATAAAGGCAGACAATAATAAGTAATAGTATTAAATCCAAATCAACTGGTGCAGACCATCTTCTCATCAGGTTGGCAAAATTAAGTGAAAAATCTACTTACAGTAGGTCATCCCTATAAGTGTAACGTAGCTTTTACCAAACGGATCTCATCATCCATCAGGAATATACCAAATTCGGGGGAACTGTTCTCAGTGGCATATCAGCATAGGTCCAGAAAAATATTTTTCAGAAACAGGAACAAACGATAAACATAATATCAAACCAGCAGCAATTGTGGTTGAAATCACAGGGTTTTGAACCTTGTTTGCCATCATTATGGCGTCGTGTATTACAACGATACGACTATCATACCAAAATGGCGGTATACCTATACCATGAAGGCCTGAAAAAAAGTCATCATGATGCATGTGTTCTTCGATGTATTTTGTTATTGTTCAACATATAATTTTCAGTTCACTTTATTGTAAAAGTTATATTATACTTGCCTAAAGGTGTTAATCGGCCTTCATCACCAAAATTTTCATTATTTTCTGTTTAAGTTCAACAGCACGAACTTTTCGTGGCATTTCAGAAAAATGGCCCCTAGAGAGAGAGAGAGAATCGTCGTTCTTCCCGGAGGTACTCTGACGTTTCCAAAAACCCTATTTACATCAGGCTGCTCGCTCACAGGACACTTCGGAAACCGTGATAGGTGCCGAGTGTGGTGTGAGTAGTGCTTTGCCTTGAAGACCTTGCTTGCTAAGTCCCTTACTGGCAATATATTATTAGGTTTTACGCTTCTTACGACTAGGTCACAGATGTGCCAAACGAATATAAAACGGGAAGAATAAGACGTGATAGTCTAAACAGCTGTTCGCTGATATTTATTTGCAAAATAAACATAACCCCTTGAAGAAATAATACTTATATGAAATCGAAAACACATCAGATGAAATATTTTACAGAGAACAGGGTAGGTAGCCTGATTTAATTACAATGAGAAAACAGTTTGACGAGGGTTCAATGTAAGTACGATTCATTTTGATTATTACTGGGTGTTGAAACTGACATAGTTAGTATCCCAAAGTAGTTTCTAAGTAGGATTTTCAGCGATCCAGTCTCTGAAAACAATGCATCCCGCTGCAAATTCTCTAATAATGAAATTGGTCATGTGAGACTAGTCTTTTCAGAACCTGGGTTTCATTCATTCATTGATTCATTCAACATTCGCTGCCACATTCATACTACACATACACACTAATGTCTATTCAGGTCCCTGGTAAGGCTTCAGGTCCTTGACGTGAAATTTGCCTAGATTTTTACCCTCAGAATCACTCAGCTCATACACCAATTTAGAAATAACCCTTGTAACCGTGCAAAGAGTGAATTTTGGTGCTAGTTTTGATGCAAAGTGTTCACCTTTGTTGGAAAGTACAAAGTTTCTCTTCCAGACGCGGTCACCAAGGTGGTAGACGTCACTGGGTCTTTTACGTAGATTATAGGTTCTCGAGTTCTTAGCGTAAGCCTCGGAAAGTTTTCGTCGAACATCAAGGTACATCTGAGGAAGTTGCTCAATTTCCTCACAATAATCTATCCGGTTAATATTATTCAGGTCGAAATCCGCAGAAGATCCAACCTTTCCATAGTAATCTCCTTTAGCAGGAACGTACCTACCAAAATTCAAAGTCGTAGGACTAACGCCAGTTGCTTCATGAACGGCTGTCCTCAAAGCAAACCCTATTTTGTGGATTTCCTTATCCCACTCACGGTGATCATTATCCTTCAAATAGGAACGAATAGCAGTTTCGAGTACTCGGTTAACACGTTCAACAGCATTGACCTGTGCGTGATACCGCGCATTATAATAAATCCTAATATTATACCTATCAGCTAATTGCTTGAAGATATTGCTGGTGAACTGCACACCATTGTCGCAAGCCAATACTTGTGGCGAACCATATATTAATATAACCTGTTCCTTAATGAACTTTACAATCTGAGGTGCTGTCGCCTGTCTCAGAGGATGAACAAGACAAAATTTAGAAAAATAGTCTGAGACTAATAACACGTATGAAAATCCATTTTTTAAGCGTGGCAAAGGTCCAAGCAAATCCACCGACACATACTGCCATGGAAAACTCACTTTCTTGGGCTGTCTCTTAAAACCTGGGCGAGCAGACGAGCTTACCTTTTGCTCACTACAAACATAACAATGTTTGACATATTTCCTAACGTCTTGTAATAATCTGGGCCAAAAATACAACTCACGAATTCTATTAACAGTCTTGTAAACTCCTAGATGTGCAGCCTGTGCATCATCATGACATTCTTTAAACACCGACAGCCTTTGTTTCTTAGGAACCACGATTTTCCACTCAGGGAAATTTGTGGAAAAGCCAAATTCCACTGGTATATGTTTATACAAAACACCGCCGCGGACATCAAAATCCGGGTAATTTTCAGGAGACTTCAGGACCTTTTGAATCAGTGTTGCATACCATGTATCTGCCCCGACATCTGTCTGCGAAATGGCAATAACATTGACCTCTAAAGGCGCTCTCGAAAGTGCGTCGGGAACCGTGTTCAAAGCACCACGTCTGTAGACAATCTCCATGTCGAACATGCTAAGGCGCATCGCCCAGCGAGCAAGACGACCAGTTGGGTTCTTCAAATTACTTAGCCACAATAATGATCCGTGATCAGTAATGACCTTGAAGTGTACTCCGTCAATATACGGGCGGAATTTGTCAACTGCAAACAGAATACTAAGACACTCCTTTTCTGTTGTAGTAAATTTTTTCTCAGATTCTGAAAGAGATCTGGAAGCGAACGCGATGATAAATTCTTTACCGTTAATATTTTGAGTAAGAACACTGCCAACGCCAACATTTGACGCATCGCACTGTAGAATAAATTCCTTAGAGAAGTCGGGTGAGGCTAAGATGGGAGCGGATATTGAGGCTTCTTTTACTCTGCAAAAAGCGGTGTTGGCTTCCTCAGTCCATTCGATTTTTTGAGATTTGCGACGTCCTTTAAGTAAGGCGGTAATAGGCGCAGTTAAAGAAGAGTGGTCTTTCACAAAACGACGATAATAACTGATGAGTCCAATGAAACGCTTCACCTCAGTAGCTGTTTTGGGTACTGGGTATTCCCCAGTTTAGTCTGGAACTACATTCCACCCAACTGGACTGCGACTAGGGTGATCTACATTCCGAAGATAGGTCGGACTGAACCACACCCTAAATCGCTCAGACCCATTAGTCTGACATCCTTTCTGTTGAAAAGCATGGAGAAAATACTGGATGGACACATGAGGTGCGGTGTACTAACAAAACACCCCCTTAATGTTCACCAGTATGCCTACCAAGCTGGCAAATCAACAGAACTTGCCCTCAATAACCTGGTCTCAGGAATAAACGACGCCCTGGAACAACAGGAAATAGCAGTCGCAGCATTCCTGGACATAGAAGGAGCATTCAACAATGCACTACCTCATTCCCTCTATGAGGCTACTGCCTCCAGGGGAATTGAACCAATACTATGTGACTGGATAAGAACTATGCTTCATAGCAGAACCATAACGACCTCCCTACAGGGGGAAAGTGTCGGCTTCAAGCCAGCCAGGGGCTGTCCGCAGGGGGGAGTCCTCTCCCCTCTGCTGTGGTCACTGCTGGTGGATGATTTGCTGGCCATTCTCTCGATATGGGAGGTCGATCTGCAAGCATATGCTGACGATCTGGTCCTAGTAATACGAGGCAAATCCGAAGAGACGATCTCCTACGTCCTTCAGGATATACTAGATACCATATATAAATGGTGTGAGAGGGAGGAAATGTCCATTAACCCCCACAAAATGGTCATAGTACCGTTCACCAGAAAAAGGAAGCTGGAACATCTAAGACCTCCTTCCATCAATGGTGTAACAATTCCTTTCGCGAGTGAAGCAAAATATCTTGGACTAACCCTTGATAAAAAGCTAAATTGGAACTCGCACCTGGAAAAGACTATCCGAAAGGCTAGCCTATCACTATGGACATGCCGCAGAATATGTGGCAAAACATGGGGCATGTCACCAAAACAAGTATACTGGCTGTACGTGACCGTCATACGACCTATGATCACGTACGGCTCTGTAGTCTGGTGGGGCAAAGGCCAACAGAAAATGGCCCAGGCCAAACTCAATGGACTACAGAGACAAGCGTGCCTGGCGATTACGGGGGCCATTTGCTCCACGCCAACAGCAGCAATGGAAGCCCTTCTTGGACTACTTCCTCTTCACATAGTTCTGGAGAGAGAAGCAAGATGGGCAACATACAGACTCCACCAAGCGGCCACTAGTCAACCGCAGGCAATAGTCATGAGAGGCAGCAGCATGCTGGAGGGCATAATAGCTCACAACATTCTGGGAATGCCCTCAGACATCATGCCTAAAACTATCAACCTTCACAAATCCTACACGGTGGTCTTCCCTGAAAGAGAAGACTGGGCTCGGAACGAAACTGACCTATATAGGGCTAATGAATGTTGGTTCACCGATGGTTCTAAAACTCTGGAAGGCGTCGGAGCCGGAATATACGGGATGAACCCAGTAGTGAAACGCTCATTCAGCATGGGCAAATTAGCTACGATATTCCAGGCAGAGGTACATGCCATTGAAATGTGTGCAAGGGAGTTGGAAAATCGACACCACACACGGAAAACAATAAAAATATTTTCAGATAGTCAAGCAGCACTGAAAGCGCTTGAATCCAACTGCTTTAAATCTAAAGCAGTATGGAACTGCAGAGAAACCTTGAACCAACTAGCAGAACGTAACAACGTGAACCTAGTTTGGATACCAGGTCACACGGGCCTAGTAGGAAACGAAATAGCGGACGCCCTAGCAAAAGGGGGGGCCGAAACACCGTTCACTGGGCCAGAACCGATCATCGGTATAGCATATAGCACTGCCAAGAATGCTATAACATCCTGGGCAGATAAGAAAAGACTCGAGTACTGGCGCAGTCTACCGGGCCTAGCCCATTCCAAAGCATTTATTGCTGGTACAAGGAACAAACAGGACACTGACAAACTACTAGAACTCAGCAGAGCAGATCTCAGAGTCATAGTAGGGTTGCTCACTGGCCACTGCAAACTCAAATACCACATGCACAAAATCGGACTTGCACAAGATGCAGAGTGCCGCCTATGTATGGAGGAGGATGAAACGGCGAAACACATCCTGTGTACATGCCCCGCAGCGGCCAGAACCAGATTTTCAATATTCGGCAATACAACAGTAAGGCCAGAAAACCTGGTAAATTGTTCTCCCAACGCAATCCTCAATTTCGTTAAGAAATTGGATATACAGGGAGAAATATAACCCTAGGGTGAGCCACAATAGGCCAATGGCCGCAGTGGAGGGCCTGACAATAGGCCCACTCACGTTCAACCTAACTGGGTATTCCAACATAGATTTTATTTTATCTGGATCAGTTCGAAATCCATCTCGATCTAACATGAATCCTAGATATTTCAGACTTGGACGGCAAAAAGAGCATTTTACCAAGTTAATTGTGAGCGTAGCCTCACGAAGTCTTTCAAAAACATTATTGAGAATTTCGATATGCTTATCAAAGGTAGGAGTGGCGATTATCACATCGTCCAGATAAACAAAACAAAAAGGGTCTAGTTCGGGCCCGAGAATACTATCCATCAATTTCTGTTGGGTCTGTGCAGCATTGCAAAGCCCAAACGGCATAACTACAAATTCGAACAATCCTCGACCAGGAACAACGAAAGCAGTTTTTTCACAGGACTCAGGGTCTAGAGGGACCTGCCAAAACGCAGATTTAAGATCTATGCTAGTTAAATACTGTGCACCGGATAATTTTCTGAGTATGTGGTCGACGATTGGTAGAGGATAAGCGCACTTCTTAGTGACTGAATTTAATTTTCTGCCATCGAAACAGAATCTCGGTTCACCATTGGATTTCTCAACTATGAGTACTGGACTCGACCAGGGACTCTTTGAAGGACGTACTACACCAAGTTGCAGCATTTTGTTTATCTCTTTATTAAGTATTTCTAACTTGTAGGGGTTCATCAAGTGATGTCGTTGTTCAATTGGATCTGCCATGCCCGTATCTATTCTGTGGACTAGTTTGTTTGTCCTACCTAGTTTTGAAGTCGACAGTTTCCTAAATTTATCAATGACTGCTTCAAGTTGTGACAGTAGCTCTTCAACTAGCTCTGATTTGGACTGAATTCGATTAATAACATTTATTTCGCCCACGCCAGAATTTGCTACGGTTAGATGATTTTTCCCGACATGACATGAGTCGCTATTAAAGTCCAAAGTAACATCGAAAATCCTACAAAAATCTGACCCCAATATAAGATTATGTGAGACAGTTGGCACTACCAAAATTCTCAAGAGTTTGACAGTATTGTCAACCTCCACGGGCAAATTGACATAACCCACAATTTGTTGAGCAACTCCATCAGCTGTGTTGATGCTCGAATCCGAACAATCCAAAATTGTTAACCCAAAAATTTCTAATAAGTGCATTCCGCTTCCTCCAATAACACTATGACTTGCACCACTATCAACTAGACAAATTATTTGCTTTCCAAGAATTTTAACATCAATAAAAGGCCTATAATCATTTTCCCTATGAACAAAAATCGTATTAGCTTCTTTACAGTTAGAAGAATGCTGTATGGTTACTTTCGTTTTATACATCTGGCGCACCTTGTCTAACCAGAGTTTCCATTCTGTAGAAAATAGTGACTTCGTTTTGAAATTATTTGAAAAATGGCGAGTTTCAAACCAGCAAGATTCATTTCCGAATTTCTCATTTGGTTATGAAAGGTCTTTGAAACTACATAGGGGGCACACCGACCTACCTTGTGTTTCCCCTGTGCTCGTTTTTTGAGCAGGACGGACAGTTTGGGCGAATCACTCCTGGCTTACCGCAACCAAAACAGAAAGGTTCTTTTCGTTGTCCATTAATATCATTTCTTTGGTAAGAAGTACTCGATCGATTATTATTATTATTATTATTTATAGGTTGAAATGACTGATTATTATTCTGAAGAGTAGCCACTTGTCTACTATTGTGTGAAAAATTTGTAGAAAAGTTATCTGAATATTGTTGTCTATTATTTCTTGAATTATTCCCGAGATTATTCCTATTAGAATTTGAACTTCTATACCTATCATTCCTATACACTCTGTTATAGACATTACTCGTGCTAGCTCTCGGTTCACGGTGATTGTTATCGAAATGATTATGACAATTTGGGCAAGAATTATCAGAGGTTGAATCAGCAGCCGAAGAATATGCTAATCCTGGTTCAAGAGTCGAAATATTCCTTCTTGGAGGAGGTTGATATTTTAGTTGAACTAGATTTGCGTCCTCTAAAGCTCTACATACTTCTAGAAGTTTATTAACATCATTTATCTGCTGTAAGGCAATATGTGATTGAAAACTAGGCAAAATATTTTTCTTAATAATTTTCAGTTTATCATGTTCTGGCGGTTCGTTGATTAAGCAGCTGAATAAATTTTCCATTAAAGATGAATATACAACAATATGCTCATCTTGACCTTGAGTTCGGTGACGTATTTCTTCCCAAAGCTGATCATCATAATCAGAAGGTGAAAAATCTCTTTTCAGCGCGTCTACTAATGAATCCCAGGAATTGAAACGATTTTGTCTAGACTGAGATCTGAACCATTCCCTGGCAACACCCTCAAACGAATCAGAAGCAAACTGGAACAAGTCCTCTTTCGTACAACTTCTCGCAACTCTCAACTCATCCACACACTGTAAGAATGACCTAAGTGATCCTTTTCTTAGTGTACCATCAAATGTTATTCCCCACTTATATGCAGGTACCGCTTTTGGAAGGTTATTAGCTCGTGGACCTAAGTGCAAGTTAGGGAGGTTAGCAGCTTGTCCTTTGAGAAATTGTTCACGTATTTCGACTAAGTCTTCTTCAAGTGTACTAATCAAAATAATATTATCTCCTCGATAATTTGAAATTTCTAAGTTCTCTGTATCATTTGGAATTCTATAAAGACGGCCAAAAATGTGATTAATACGACTTCTCACTCTCTTAAAGACTTCCTCATTCATACCATCAAAGTTATTCACTACATCCGTGATAGATTCAATACTTTCATCGATTGCTCCCCGTTCATTCTCAAAATTGAAGTTAGGAGTGGTATATTCAACATCAGATCTAGAAAGATCACGTCTAATTTCCTTTCTCAAAAATTTTCTTTCCTGATCGGTATCAGCTCTATCAACTGCAACACCCCGTATAAAGCGCTCATAGTTTAGTTCTCTAGTCCTAAGATGAACAGGATCTATGTTGTAGTTAACCCTCATGGTTCAAATATTCAGAGTATGAAATGACAAGAAAATTCTGAAGTTAATCACTTGGGACAACACCCTGTACAAGTACTAAAGCGTAGAGTTTATTGTTAACAAGGAAACTCAGTAAGACTTGTGGAAAATTGAAAACCAGGTGGATTTATTTGCAGAATAATGCCACTGGATCACAACATGCTAATTCGCGCAACGCCCTGTATGATCAGTGACTCAATGCTTAGTGTACCTAATCAAGAAGTACTGGGATAACTATTTCAAGAAATCAGAAATATGAAATTTGTAAAGAAAATCAATTAATGAGGTTAACTTACCCAATTAACTTTGATCACCCTGTATAATGCAAATTCTTGAGACTTATTCAACAACCAGAAAATATGTCAAGAAACAAAAAATTTCAGTGCTCAGTTGAATAAATTACTTACCAAAGTATGTACATTGAACACTCTGGCTCAATGCCTTCACCCTGTATATGATATTTTCCAAATAAAAAGATATCAGGAAATTTGAAAAATTTACAAAAAACTGTAATATTTTTGTTTTGTCCAGGAAGAATGAGGAAGGGTTATGGGGAAATTTACCTTGCTCCGGCTATACAATTTTAATGAGAACTTTTTTATATAAAAAACTAAAAGAAACTATCAAGGCCTTTCACGTTGTGCGCCAATTTTATGTGACGTAATTTCAACAAGAGATGAAATTATGGCCTCACTACACGGTTGCTCTTTAGTGGTAGAGATGGTCGTGGATTTAATTTCATAAAAATAGGTAAATGTGGGCGCCACCCAGTATTATCTGGGAAGGAATAGGGTGAGACAAAACAAAAATATCAACAGTACTGGAGTTTTTCTAAATCCATGCTATAATGACCGAATTACCTCAGAGTTACAATAATATCATATTGTAATATTCAAATTTAAATTGGACCCAACACCTGGAGTATTTGGAGAATTAACTTTAGCTTAAGAATTACTGAGAGTGAATAATCTGTTAGTATTCAATCTTATGAATAGTTGCAACAGTTCTGTTATCTTTTATGATTCAATAGTATACAAAACTGTATTAGTCAGAATTCGTTAGTACAAATATATACTAAGATAAGCAGTACTTAAATCTTAAACTAAGCCTCACTGTGGCTTCGAAAGGAAACATTAAGAACTGTATAAATGGTCCACAGGTGTGATATGAATTCTGGAAAATATGACCATATCCTATGAAACGGACTATCAGCGCTGATACTCCCTTTCTCACAAAGGAGAGGGTATATAAAGGCAGACCATAATAGGTAATAGTATTAAATCCAAATCAACTGGTGCAGTCCATCTTCTCATCAGGTTGGCAAAATTAAGTGAAAAATCTACTTACAGTAGGTCATCCCTATAAGTGTAACGTAGCTTTTACCAAACGGATCTCATCATCCATCAGGAATATACCAAATTCGGGGGAACTGTTCTCAGCGGCATATCAGCATGGGTCCAGAAAAATATTTTCCAGAAACAGGAACAAACGATAAACATAATATTGCACCAGCAGCAATTGTGGTTGAAATCACAGGGTTTTAAACCTTGTTCGCCATCATTATGGCGTCGTGTATTACAACGACACGACTATCATACCAAAATGGCGGTATTCCTATACCATGAAGGCCTGAAAAGAAGTCATCATGATGCATGTGTTTTTCGATGTATTTTGTTATTGTTCAACATATAATTTTCAGTTCACTTTATTGTAAAAGTTATATTATACTTGCCTAAAGGTGTTAATCGGCCTTCATCACCAAAATTTTCATTATTTTCTGTTTAAGTTCAACAGCACGAACTTTTCGTGGCATTTCAGAAAAATGGCCCCTAGAGAGAGAGAGAGAATCGTCGTTCTTCCCGGAGGTACTCTGACGTTTCCAAAAACCCTATTTACATCAGGCTGCTCGCTCACAGGACACTTCGGAAACCGTGATGGGTGCCGAGTGTGGTGTGGGTAGTGCTTTGCCTTGAAGACCTTGCTTGCTAAGTCCCTTACTGGCAATATATTATTAGGTTTCACGCTTCTTACGACTAGGACACAGATGTGCCAAACGAATATAAAACGGGAAGAATAAGACGTGATAGTCTAAACAGCTGTTCGCTAATATTTATTCGCAAAATAAACATAACCCCTTGAAGAAATAATACTTATATGAAATCGGAAACACATCAGATGAAATCTTTTACAGAGAACAGGGTAGGTAGCCTGATTTAATAACAATGAGAAAACAGTTTGACGAGGGTTCAATGTAAGTACGATTCATTTTGATTATTACTGGGTGTTGAAACTGACATGGTTAGTATCCCAAAGTAGTTTCTAAGTAGGATTTTCAGCGATCAAGTCTCTGAAAACAATGCATCCCGCAGCATAACATGAGTGTATTACCTATGATGGACAGGAGTTATGAACGATCCACTAGTGGACCGTTACAAATAATAACCAATAATTCAACCTCACATTCTTATTCCGAAATCTGAAATAAACATTCAAATATTTTGATAATGATTGATGAATTTTGATATAAGTGGCACAAATTACATATGAATTAACGATTCTATCCTGTGTAAAAGTAGTGGAATCATAGCAATATACCTTGAACACATTGACATGTTGACAAAAAGGGTGATGGTGATATCCGAAAACTGGTGGTTGACTACGGAACTTGTGTTTTCAGTGTTTCAACAATTGCTGTTGGCAAATGAAATGCCTGCTTGCTTTCCAAGGTTGACTGACAGGAGTAATCCTCCTACAAATATCTATCATACTATTCATCACACCCACAAGGTAACAATCATTACTGCCACTTCAAACTAAATATGCTGCCAAAACTATTAAAATCAATGAACCAATTGAGGAGATTTTATGCAGTTTATGTTTCAACCAATATTCACAATAAGAACTTGTTATGCGAATGATAGTTTTGGAAATAGATATTCCTCTTTTCCTGGGTATTCCCTATACCTTATCGATAAGGTATTTCATTTGATATTATTTTCCAAAACAAGAATCATGACCGTTACAACTTGCAAAACAAGAAACTCCGACTCCGACTATGTTTTTCACAATACAATAGGCAAATGAAAATACATCGACCTCATCGTTGTGCACACAATATCTCTCTAACCTATCATCTTACATGGACACTATTGAAGCAGACAAGTTCGCAATGAGCATATTAGACGACTTCCGAACAGGTATAAAGCACACTGCTTGCAGAACCAGAAACCTTGACTTTGACCATGTTTACACTGGAACTCTGCAGTATAACATCTGACATGCATACAGTTGGAGCAGAAACGATGGAAGTGTCCGTATGAGACGACTCTGAAGGGTATATAACGAGTTCAATAGGCAATAGAATTTACATAGACTTAATCGGTGTGCACACCCAATCGCTCTATCCTATCATCTCCAAGGATACTTTTGGGGCAAACGAGTTCGCAATGCCCATATGAGACGACTTTCAAGCAGGTGAAACGCACACAACTTGCAAAACAAGAATCTCCGATTTCGACTATGTTTTTCACAGTAATTCTGCAGTCTAGCATCTGACATGCATACAGTTGATGCAGGAACGATTGCAGTGACCGTATAAGACGACTTTGGAGGAATTATAATGAGTACAATGGGCAGATGGAAATACATCGACCTCATCGTTGTGCACAAAATATCTCCCTATCCTATCATCTCACATGGACACTAATGGAGTGGACAAGTTCGCAATGAGCATTTCAGACGACCTCCGAACAGGTATGGAGCACACAGCTTGCAGAACAAGAAACCTTGACTTCGACCATGTTTACACTGTAACTCTGCAGTATAACATCTGACATGCATACAGTTGAAGCAGAAACGATGGCAGTGTCCGAATGAGATGACTCTGAAGGGCATATAAAGAGTTTAATAGGCAACTGAATTTACATCGACTTCATCGGTGTGCACACTCTATCGCTCTATCCTATCATCTCCAAGGATTCTTTCGGGGCAAACGAGTTCGCAATGCCGCAATATGAGACGACTTTCAAGCAGGTATAACGCACACAACTTGCAGAACAAGAAATTCCGACTTTGACTATGTTTTTCACAGTAATTCTGCAGTCTAGCATCTGACATGCATACTGTTGATGCAGGAACGATTGCAGTGACCGTATAAGACGGCTTTGAAGGGATAATAACAAGTACAATAGGCAAATGGAAATACATCGACCTCATCGTTGTGCACACTGTATATCTCTATCATCTCACATGGACACTATTGAAGCAGGCAAGTTCGCATTGACCATATAAGACGACTTTCATACGAGTACAACGCACACAGCTTGCAGAACAAGAAACTCCGACTTTGACCATGTTTACACTGTAACTCTGCAGTATTACTTCTGACATGCATACAGTTGAAGCAGATACGATGACAGTGACCGTATAATACGACTTTGAAGAGTATTTCACGGGTACAATAGGCACATGGGGATACATCGACTTCATCGTCGTACACACTATATACCTCTATCCTATCACCTTACATGAAAACTATTGAAGCAGACAAATTCGCATTGACCATATGAGACGACTTTCAAGCGGGTATAACGCACACAGCTTGCAGAACAAGAAACTCCGACTTTGACTTTGTTAACACTGTGACTTCGCAGTCCAGCATCTGACATGCATACAATTGAAGCAGATACGATGGCAGTAACCGTATAAGACGACTTCGGAGGGTATATAACGAGTACAATAGGTGAATGGGAATTCATCGACTCCATCGTCGTACACACCATATATCCCTTTCCTATCACCTCACATGGATACTAATGGAGCAGACAAGTTTGCATTGACCATATGAGACGACTACTAAGCGGATATTACGCACACAGCTTGCAGAACAAAAAATCTCGACTTTGACTATGTTTACACTGTACCTCTGCAGTATAGCATCTGACATGCATGAAGTTGAAGCAGACAAGTTTGCATTGACCAAATAAGAGACGACTTCTGAGCGGTTATAACGCATACAGTTCGCAGAACAAGAAACTTCGACTTTGACTTCGTTCACACTGTAACTCTGCAGTTTAGCATCTGACATGCATACAGTTGAAGAAGATTCGATGACAGTGACCGTATCAGACGACTTGAAAGGAAATATAACGAGTACAACAGGCGAATGAAGATACACCAACTTCATCGTTGTGCACACTATATCGCTCTATCTTATTATCTCACATGGACACTATTGAAGCCAACAAGTTTTCATTGACCATATGAGACAACTCCTTAGCGGTCAAAACGCACACAGTTTGCAGAACAAGAATCTTTGACTTTGACTTCGTTTAGAGATACATCAACTCAATCGTCGTGTACACTATATCTCTCATTTCTATCATCTCACATGGACACTATTGAAGCAGACAAGTTCTCATTGACCATATGAGATGACTTCTAAGCAGGTATAACGCACACAGCTTGCAGAACAAGTAGTAACGTCGACTCCGACTATGTTAACACTGTAACTCTGCAGTCTAGCATCTGACATGCATACAGTTGAAGCAGATACCATTGCAGTGATGAGACGACTTTGAAGGGTATATAACGAGTACAATAGACAAAGGGAGATACATCGACTTCATCGTCGTGTACATCATATCTCTCTTTTCTATCATCTCACATGGACACAATTGAAGCAGACAGGTTCCTTTTGACCATATAAGACGACTTTCAAGTGATAATAACGCACACAGCTCATAGAACAAGAAACTTCGACGCCGACTATGTTTACACTGTAACTCTGCAATCTAGCATCTGACATGTATACAGTTGAAGCAGATATCATTGCAGTAACCGTTCAAGACGACTTTGGAGGGTATATAACGAGTACAATAGACAAATGAAGATACATCGACTTCATCGTTGTGCACACTATATTTCTATATCCTATGATCTTACATCGACACTATCAAAAGAGACAAGTTTGCATTGACCATATAAAACGACTCTCAAGCAGGTATATCGCACAGATCTTGCAAAACGAGAAACTTCGACTTAGACTATGTTCACACTGTAACTCTGTATTCCATCATCTGACATGCAATCAGTTGAAGCAGATACGATGGTAGTGACCGTATAAGACGACTTTGAAGGGTATACAACGAGTACAATTCGCGAAGGCGGATACATCGACTTCCTCGTCGTACACACTATATGTCCTCTCCTATCAACTCACATAGACACTATTGGAGCAGACAAGTTTGCAATGAACATACGATACGACTTCCGAGCAGGTATAACGCACACAGCTTGCAAAACGATAAACTTCGACTCCGACCATGAAATCACTGTAACTCTGCAGTCTTGCATCTGACATGTTATCAGTTGACGCAGATATGATCGCAATGACCATATAAGACTACTGTGAAAGGTATATAGCGGGTACAACAGGCAAATGGGAATACATCGACTTCATCGTCTCACACAGTATATCTCTCTATCATATCATCCCACATAGACACTATTGAAGCGGACAATTTCGCATCGACTATATATGACGACTTCCAAGCGGGTTCAACGCACATAGCTTGCAGAACAAGAAACTCCGACTTTGACTATTTCAACACTGTAACTCTGCAGTCTAGCATCTGACATGCATACAGTTGAAAAGATACGATGGCAGTGACCGTATGAGACAACTTTGAAGGGCATATAACGAGTACAATAGTCGAATGAAGATACACCGACTTCATCGTTGTGCACACTGTACTCTCTATCTCATCATCTCACAAAGACACTATTGAAGCAGACTAGTTTTCATTGACCAAATGAGACGTTTTTCAAGCGGGTAAAACGCACACAGCTCGCAAAAGAGGAAACTTCGACTTCGACTGAGTTTACACTGTGACTCTGCCGTCTAGCATCTGAAATACATACAGTTGAAGCAGATACGATGACAGTGACCGTATGAGACGACTCTGAAGGCTATATTACGAGTTCAATAGGCAAATTAAGTCACATCGACATCATCGTTGTGCACACTATATGTCTCTATGCAGAACGAGAAACTTCGACTTTGACTTTGCAGTCTAGCATCTGAAATGCAAACAGTTGAAGCAGATACCATTGCAGTGACCGTATGAGACGACTTTGAGGGGTATTTAACGGGTACAATAAGCAAATGAAGATACATCGACTTCATCGTCGTGTACACCATATCTCTCTACTCTATCATCTCACATGGACACTATTGAAGCAGACAAAATCTTATTGACCATATAAGACGACTCTCGAGCGAATATAACGCACACAGATTGCAGAACAAGAAACTCCGACTTTGACTATGATTACACTGTAAATCTGCAGTCAAGCATCTGACATGCATACAGTTGAAGCATATACCATTACAGTGACCGAATAAGACGACTTTCAAGCGATTATAACGCACACAGCTCACAGAACAAGAAACTTCGACTCCGACTTTGTTTACACTGTAACTCTGCAATCTAGCATTCTGACATGCATACAGTTGGAGCAGATATTATTGCAGTGACCGTATAAGACGACTTTGAAAGGTATATAACGAGTACAATAGGCAAATGAAGATACATCGACTTCATCGTCGTGTACACTATATCTCTCTTCCCTATAATCTCATATGGACACCATTGAAGCAGACAAGTTCACATTGACCATATAAGACAACTTTCAAGCGATTATAACGCACACAGCTCACAGCAAAAGAAACTTCGACTCCGACTATGTTTACACTGTAACTCTGCAATCTAGCATCTGACATGCATACAGTTGAAGCAGATATTATTGCAGTGACCGTATAAGACGACTTTGAAAGGTATATAACGAGTACAATTGACAAATGAAGATACATCGACTCCATCGTTGTGCACACGATATTTGTATATCCTATGATCTTACATTGATACTATTGAAAGAGACAAGTTTGCATTGACCATATAAGACGACTCTCAAGCGGGTATATCGCACACATCTTGCAGAACGGGAAACTTCGACTTTGACTATGTTTACACTGTAACTCTGCAGTCTAGCACCTGACATGCATACAGTTGAAGCAGATACAATCGCAGTGACCGTATAAGATGACTTTGAAGGGTATATAACGAGTACAATAGACGAATGAAGATACATCGACTTCATCGTCGTGTACACTATATCTCTCTTCCCTATAATCTCACATGGACACCATTGAAGCAGACAAGTTCTCATTGACTATATAAGACAATTTCCAAGCGATCATAACGCACACAGCTCACAGAACAAGAAACTTCGATTCCGACTATGTTTACACTGTAACTCTGCAATCCAGCATCTGACATGCATACAGTTGAAGCAGATATTATTGCAGTGACCGTATAAGAGGAGTTGTACATGGTATTCCACCTCACCAGTGTAGTGAAAAATATGTCGATAATATCGAGAGAGGTATCTAGACCATCAGAAAAGAAGGAATATCATTAAATCACCATCTATTTCAAGTCAGAATATATTATCGCCTGTTATTATTGTTTGGATTTGAAACTTCAAATATTCAAACGCGGTCATGCGCAACTGGGGACCATTGTAGACCTGAATAGTGGGGCGAAATACGTCATCATCTTCTTCCCGTGCGATGACCCCTTTATCACCATGTAACATAACCTATAACGCCCATACTTACAAGGAATTAGTGCCCAAATCAACGAACAGGTATACATAAAGTAAGGAATAAATTCATTATCTCGAAAAGGAAAAGCTTTTCGGAAAAATCCTTGGACACGTCAACTTTTGTTTCAAGATGCGCATCTTTTGGAGTCCTAGTCGGAATGGTGACGTCATTACTCTTCCGGAAATGTCATCATCGATCTTTTTTTCAAATGGCAACCTATAGTTTTGACAGTGCCATTTGAAAGAGCATATTTTTCTCCACACAGCACATCAAAAGTTTTGTCATGTAACATAAGGAAATTTTCGAGGAAATGAATGTTATCATGATTTTATAGTAATTTATTTTACACAGTTGATTGCACAAACTGATTGATCAAATGTTCAAACTGAAGTCCTTCCTGAGCCTGGCAGTATCCAAGACGGTCAATAAATTCTCGTTGGACTTTCGTGATAGTTCGTGGAGTAATATTGTTACATTCATTTGTAATCCTAGTTTTCAATTCCTCGATATTATCTGGTCTAGTTTTGTACACGACATTCTTTAGATGGCCCCAAAGAAAAAAATCTAATGGAGTAAGGTCCGGAGATCTTGGGGGCCATTCAATAGCACCACGCCTACCTATCCATCTATTGGCAAAGACTTGGTCAAGATACCTTCTAACATCAGCTGCGTAATGCGGCGGTGCACCATCTTGCTGGTTCCATAAGTTTTCATTTGGTATAGCAGGGTTATTTGCGTTAGGAAATGAGATCACCAGACTGGGTATAACATGATCCTGTAGGAATTGAAGGTATCTTGCACCATTTAAGGTTTCTTCGAAATAGTGGGGTCCAATAATTCTGTTTTCTACAATCGCCGCCCAAACATTTATTTTCTGAGAATACTGTGTGTGATGTTCTCTCATCCATTTTGGATTCTCCTTAGCCCAGTACCTGCAATTCTGCCGATTCACTGTTCCTGTTAGTGTAAAGGTAGCTTCATCAGAGAAAGCAATATTTTTTACTAGCAAAGGGTTGGCATTGCACAAATCCATTAAGGTTTGGCAGAACTGCATCCGTCGGACTGAATCGTCCTCGGAAAGTTCTTGGGTCAGAGTCATCTTATAAGGATGCCACTTTTCCAATTTCATAATTTTATGTGTAGTTGTAACTGGGATATCTAGATTTTGGCTCAGGCTTCTTAGGCTGTTGTGTGGATTTTCCTCCATTGCTAATAAAACATTCAATTTGACCTCCTCATTGATTTTAGGACGCCCAGCTTTAGGGAGATCATCAACACAACCAGTGTCTCGAAACTTTTTCTCAACTTTGCTTACTGCCGATTGAGTTATGGGCCTATCCGGGTATTTAGTATTAAACAGTCCAACTACTTCTTGTTGCATTCGTACTCTATCACCGTAGCCAATCATCATCAAAATTTCGATTCTCTGAGTAACAGAAAGGCGCATTTTATTCTTAATTGTTTCGGAAAGAAGAGAATCAATGAAATATGAACTTTCAAACTGTGGCATACATCAACCAAACGTCAGGTATCACAAACAGTAACATGTCTTTTTACGATAATAAAAAGGGTGATTTTTTTAGGGCTTAGCAAAAACGAACTCACCAGTGGCGTGCTGACAGAGAACTTTACAATGCTAGGAAGGACTTTTTGAACCCTTCATTAATTAGTTTGTTCAACTAACCGAATAAAGTAAGTTAACTTAAAATCAATAAATCATTAATTTTCTCGAAAATTTCCTTATGTTACATGACAAAACTTTTGATGTGCTGTGTGGAGAAAAATATGCTCTTTCAAATGGCACTGTCAAAACTATAGGTTGCCATTTGAAAAAAAAATCGATGATGACATTTCCGGAAGAGTAATGACGTCACCATTCCGACTAGGACTCCAAAAGATGCGCATCTTGAAACAAAAGTTGACGTGTCCAAGGATTTTTCCGAAAAGCTTTTCCTTTTCGAGATAATGAAATTATTCCTTACTTAATGTACACACTGTATAATGACGAAGATACAGAGTGCCAAATCATCATAACGAGATATAGTGCTGATTGTGTGCCGATAGAGCCCGTATTTGTGATGATAGCAAGGAAACTATGGGTCAATGTTCCATGATGGCAATGTTGAAAATTCGAGAAGATGCATGCAGAAGTTCGCAGATAGTGGTCATCCGTCATTGGTGTCATAACCGTCAATAGAGACTAAAAGTCATCAAGCTGACAGTGACTTTTTCAATAATTGAAATAATTACATAACAATGATATTTATTTGGAAATATAACGGCAACAATAATTACAAGAATGATATACTCGAAATTCAAGATGAAATTTGGCGAAATACCTGTGGACTGCAATAACGATAACTAGTAGGCTAAGAATCACAATACTATTCCTTATTTACAGCAAAAATAGAATTGGAATCAATAACAACGAACAGAAAAATACCAATCGATAGCCAGTAGTAAACATCACAGATGAATTCAATTATGAACCAATGAAAAAGAAAGTGAAAAGTAGGTGATCAATTATGCATAGCTCTGTTTTCTGCAGTATTTTCGTAACGTCATGAACGAAGTGTAACAGAGTTCAATAGGCAACTGAATTCACATCGACTCCATCGGTGTGCACACTCTTTCGCTTTATCCTATCATCTCCAAGGATACTTTTGAGGCAAACGAGTTCGCAATGCCCATATGAGACGACTTCCAAGCAGGTATGACGCACACAACTTGCAGAACAAGAAACTCCTACTTCGACTATGTTTTTCACAGTAATTCTGCAGTCTAGCATCCGACATGCATACAGTTGATGCAGAAACGATTGCAGTGACCGTATAAGACGACTTTGAGGAAATTAAAATGAGTACAATTGGCAAATGAAGTTACATCGACTTCATCGTTGTGCACACCATATTTGTATATCCTATGATCTTACATCGACACTATCGAAGGAGACGAGTTTGCATTGACCATATAAGACGACTTTCAAGCGGGCATAACGCACACATCTTGCAGAACGAGAAACTTCGACTTTGACTATGTTTACACTGTAACTCTGCAGTCCATCATCTGACATGCATACAGTTGAAGCACATACGATGGTAATAACAGTATGAGACGACTTTGAAGGGTATATTACGAGTACAATTGACAAATGCGGATACATCGACTCCATCGTCGTACACACTATATGTCTCTTTTCTATCATCTCACATAGACACTATTGAAGCAGACAAGTTCGCGATGAATATACGAGACGACTTTCGAGCAGGTGAAACGCACACAGCTTGCAGAACAATAAACTTCGACTTCGACCATGGAAATACTGTAACTCTGCAGTCTAGTATCTGACATGTCTTCAGTTAACGCAGATACAATCGCTATGACCATATGAGACGACTTTGAAGGGTCTATAGCGGGTACAACAGGCAAATGGGGATACATCGACTTCATCGTCTCACACAGTATATCCCTTTATCATATCATCTCACATGGACACTATCGAAGCGAACAAGTTCGCATTGATCATATATAACGACTTACAAGCGGGTATAAAGCACACAGTTTGCAGAACAAGGAACTTTGACTATGTTTACACTGTAACTCTGCAGTCAAGCATCTGACATGCATGAGGTTGAAGCAAATACGATGACAGTGACCGTATAAGACGACTAACGAGTACAATAGGCAAATAGAGATACATCGACTTTATCGTCGTACAAAACATATATCTCTATCCTATCACCTCACATGAACACTATTGAAGCAGACAAGTTCGCATTGACCATATACGACGACTCCCAAACGGTTATAACGCACACAGCTTGTTGAACAGAAATCTCCACTTTGGCTATGTCTACACTGCAACTCTGCAGTCAAGCATCTGACATGTATACAGTTGAAGAGGTTCGATGGCAGTGACCGTATGAGACGACTTTGAAGGGTATATAACGAGTACAATAGTCGAATGAAGATACACCGACTTCATCGTTGTGCACACTATATCTCTCTTTCCCATCATCTCACAAGGACATTATTCAAGCAGACAGGTTTTCATTGACCGAATAAGACGAATTTCAAGCGGGTATAACGCACACAGCTTGCGAACAAGGGAAAACTTTGACTTCGACTGGGTTTACACTGTGACTCTACCGTCTAGCATCTGACATGCATACAGATGAAGCAGATACGATGACAGTGACTGTATGAGACGTCTCTGGAGGGTATATTACGAGTTCAATAGGCGAATGAAGTCACATCGATATCATAGTTGTGCACACTATATGTCTCTATGGACACTATCGATGCAGACAAGTTTGCATTGACCATATGAGACGATTTCCAAGCAGGTATAACGCACACAGCGTGCAGAACAAGAAACGTCGACTCCGACTATGTTGACATGGTAACTTCGCAGTCTAGCCTCTGACATGCATACAGTTGGAGCAGATACGATTGCAGTGACCGTATAAGACGACATTGAAGTGTATATAACGAGTAAAATAGGCGAAAGGAGATACATCGACTTCATCGTCGTGTTCACTATATATATCTTTCCTATCATCTCACATGGACACAATCGACAAGTTCTTATTGACCTTATAAAACCATTTCAAAGCGGGTATAACGCACACAGCTTGCTTTTTCTATCCTATCATCTTACATGGACACTATTGACGCGGACAAGTTCGCAATGACCATATTAGACTAATTCCGAACAGGTATAATGCACACAGCTTGCAGAACAAAAAATCCCTACTTCGGCTATGTTTACACTGTTACTCTGCAGTCTAGCATCTGACATGCATACAAATGAGCAGATACGATGACAGTGACCGTATGAGATGACTTTGAAGGGTATATAACGAGTACAATAGTCAAATAGGGATACATCGACTTCATCGTCGAACACACTATATATCTCTATCATATCATCTCACATGGACACTTTTGAAGCAGACAAGTTCGCATTGAACATATAAGACCATATAACACTATATATCTTTTTCTCATCACCTCACATGAACACTATTGAAGCAGACAAGTTCACATTGACCATATGAGACGACTCCCAAGCGGGTATAACGCACACAGCTTGCAGAACAAGAAACTCCGACTTTGACTATGTTTACTCTGTAACTCTGCAGTCCAGCATCTAACATGCATACAGTTGGAGCAGATACAATGGCAGTGTCCGTATGAGACGACTCAGGAGGGTATATAACGGGTTCAATGGGCAACTGAATTTATATCGACTTCAGCGGTGTGCACACTCTATCCCTCTATCCTATAATCTCCAAGAATACTATTGAAGCAAACGAGTTCGCAATGCCCATATGAGACGACTTTCATGCGGTTATAACGCACACAGCTTGCAGAACGAGAAACTCCGACTTCGACTATGTTTTTCACAGTAATCCTGCAGTCTAGCATCTGAAATGCATACATTTGATGCAGGAACGATTGCAGTGACCGTATAGGACGACTTTGAAGGGATTATTACAGTTACAATAGGCAAATGAAAATACATCGACCTCATCGTTGTGCACACAATATCTCTCTATCCTATCATCTTACATGGACACTATTGAAGCGGACAAAATCGCAATGACCATACTAGACGACTTTCGACAGGTATAACGCACACAGCTCGCAGGATAAGAAACTTTGACTTCGACTATGTTTAAACTGTTACTCTGCAGTATAACATCTGACATGCATTTAGTTGAAGCAGATACGATGACAGTGACCGTATAATACGACTCTGAAGAGTATATAAAAGGTACAATAGGCACATGGAGATACATCGACTTCATCGTCGTACACACTATACACCTCTATCCTATCACCTCACATGAACACTATTGAAGCAGACAAGTTCGCATTGACCATATGGGACGACTCCCAAGCGGATATATCGCACAAAGCTTGCAGAACAAGAAACTACGACTTTGACTTTGTTAATACTGTGACTCTGCAGTCTAGCATCTGACATGCATACAGTTTGTGCAGATACGATGGCAGTGATAATATAAGACGTTTTCGAAGGGTATAACGAGTACAATAGGCGAATGGGAATACATCGACTTCATCGTCCTACACACCATATATCTCTATCCTATTACCTCACATGAATACTATCGGAGCAGACAAGTTTGCATCGACCATATAAGACGACTCTCGAGCGGATATAACGCACACAGCTTGCAGAACAATGAATCTCCACTTTGACTGGATGTTCACACTGGACCTCTGCAGTCTGGCATCTGACATGCATAAATTTGAAGCAGATACGATGGCAGTGACCGTATGAGACGACTTTGCGAGGTATATAATGATTACAACTGGCAAATGGGGATACATCAACTTAATCGTCGTACACACTTCATCTCTGTATGCTATCATCTTATATGGACACTATTGAAGCAGGCAAGTTTGCATTGACCATATGAGACGACTTCTGAGCGGGTATAACGCACACAGTTTGCCGAACAAGACACTTCGACTCTGACTTTGTTCACACTGTAACTCTGCAGTCTAGCATCTGACATGTACACAATTGAAGAAGATACGATGGCAGTGACCGTATGAGACGACTTAGAAGGAAATATAACGAGTACATTGGGCGAATGAAGATACACCAACTTCATCATTGTGCACACTATATTCCTCTATCTTATCATCTCACATGGACACTATCGAAGCAGACAAGTTTGCATTGACCATATGAGACGACTCCTAAGCGGGTAAAACGCACACAGTTTGCAGAACAAGAAACTTCGACTTTGACTTCGTTTAAATTTTAACTATGCAGTCTAGCATCTAAAATGCATATAGTTGGAGCAGATACGATGGCAGTGACTCTGAAGGGAATATTACGAGATCAATTGGCAAATGAAGTAACATCGACTTCATCGTTGTGCACACTATATATCGCTATGCTATCATCTCACATAGACACTATTGAAGCAGACAAGTTTGCATTGACCATATGAGACGACTTCTGAGCAAGTATACGCACACAGATTGCAGAACAAGTAACGTATACTATGTTATTACTGTTACTCTGCAGTTGAAGCGGATACGATTGCAGTGACCGTATAAGACGACTTTGAAGGGTATATAACGAGTACGATAGGCAAATGGAGATACATCTACTTCATCGTCGTGTACACTATATTTCTATATCCTATGATCTTACATTGACACTATTGAAGCAGACAAGTTTGCATCGACCATATAAGACGACTCTCAAGCGATTATATCTCACACATCTTCCAGGACGAAAAACTTCGACTTTGACTATGTTAACACTGTAACTCTGCGACTGCAGAGTAAAGTGCTAGACTTAGCATCTGACATGCATACAGTTGAAGCAGATACGATTGTGGTGACCGTATGAGACGACTTTGAATGGTATATAACGAGTACAATAGGCAAATAGAGATACATCGACTACATCGTCGTTTACACTATATATCTCTATCCTATCAAGTAGATATATATTAGGAATACTGTTACAGCTCCAATTGATATTAATTAATGTTAATCGATGACCAGGCAAAGTTCATCAGACTCATTTATATTAATCAACGTAATGATCTATCAGATGAATTAATCAATGGATTCATCAGACTAATTATCTTCAATTGTGTGTGATAATTTTTTAATTGAACACTCCCTTCTACTTTGGCTATAAGAACCCTGGTGTAGTCTTGATTTTATTAGTGAACATGCGAGATAGGGACTTATTGAATATATTCATACAAAGCAGTGTCTGTCGTGTGGTCGAAACAAAACAGTGTTGTGTTTGTGAAGAAATAGTATCTACCAAGTTATTGTTGGTTGAGTAGACCAATATTGACTATTGAATTGTGTTAACGTCTTTGCAATCAAACGAGGCCAATCAAAGTCATCAGATCTTACGCAAAGGATTCTCCAGGAGCGCTGCGGTCCCCCAACCATGTATATTTCTGAGCTAATTGAAGAGAACTAGGATAATGATGATTATCCCACTTATGTACTATGTGTAGAAGACAAGGACATCATCAGATCTCCACCAATCGGAAAATGCAAGAGGAAAAGAAGGAGATTCCGAATGGGAGACAGAATTCGACATAGTCGAATTGAAAATCTACTAACCTATAGGGAACATAATACTTGGGCTGATAATGTTTTCAATAATGGAAATAGATTTTGTGATAAAAAATTTAACCGATAAATAAATCGAATACTTTGTCTCTGACATGTTTTCAATAAATACATATAAAAGTACATGATATTTCCAGTTTATCAGAAGTTATGACCATGATCACACCACAATGTTCAGTTTCACAAGTGATTCTTCAAGGCTTTCTCTTTATCGCACAACCTTATAATATAAGAGAAGTATTTATATGTTTCGATAGTAATGGTACACGAAATGAAAGTTGGCCTTCTGAATGGGCAAGAATGGAGACAACTACAATAAATAATGTTCCAACTCTCAGATCACTCATTCCCACCAATAGCACTATGTACAAGTTGCGATTGCGAAAGAGCAGTGGCTCCACCATTGATTCTGACTGGTGTGAACTGAACTCCTTTCCCCTACTACACCATGATACAAATATAATGAAGGATGATGCGGAATTCAGAAAAGTCGATTGGGTTACGTACTCCACAGCAGTGTGTGCATCATTGTTGCTGTTCAACCTCATTGTTACAACATGTCTAAAGATTGCCCTGACTGTTTATTTACCGAACTCGTAAATGAACACTGAAATCGAAATAAAAAATTGTACGATTCTACCGAAGAAGAGCTCCAGAATCTTTCACTACATTATCTTATTAAAAATGTAGGTATGATGGAAATTCTGTATGCATGGGACAAACTGCCATCAAAATATACAGAGAATTTCGAACTTCGTATCCAGCTACCATGCTTCGTTCACTTCAATCGCCCTGAATGGAGAGATCATGTAGACGGCCTTCCCCAAGCACAATCAAGCTGTCATGTTCGTAGATGGAGCCCCGAGCGATGTGGATAATGTTAATTCTTTGTATTGAATGAATGTAACAAAACAAATTCACTCGATAATGATTTTTATTTCATATATCACAAATATAACATATAATAATCCATAATTACAATATACAAATGTAAATCACATCAAAACTATTGGTCAGAAACTTACTCGTCAATCAAATCTTGAGCTATTTCCAAAAACTCATCTAAAGTTCCAGTGATAGCTCCTGGTGTTATGAGCAAATGACCCCAAGCCGAAGTTTTCACATCTGAAGGAATTTTATAGCGCTCATCATCAGCAGATGACAAAGCGACTTTATTTCTTAATTCCGTATGAATGGTGTGGAGAGAAGAAGTGAACATATGCACCTCACGTGATATTGTTTCACCATTTTCTACAATATTCACATAGTCTGAAAACTGAATTTGGTTTTTGACCACGTTTTTCGAGACACCTTTGGCTTTTTCCATCACATCACCTGCTTTTCCACAGTATGCTTTCGCACCAGTACCATAGAAAGATTCAATAGGTCTTACGGCATATCCATCTTTCATGCGGCCTATAACAGATTTCGATTTGGGGATTTGGTGTATATTGTCTATGGGATAATGTGATGTATCGAAAATTGGATATTTCTTTCATATCATTATAGGAATTTTCTGTGGATATTTCTAGTCGATTGCTTCATCACCATATTTTGTTCTGATGTATCCATAGAAAAAATCGTAAATGATAGTTTTCGAAATATCCTATACCGAAAATCCAACATACATCGGTTCATCATAACATACACTAGTCTTCTTCAACTGAATTGCAACCAAATTCTCACTGAATTCTGTACTGCATTTGAAATGTGGTTTGGCTATCAGAGCCCTTGCCCTCAAAGAATTATTCCTATTTTACCAGCGTGAGCAAAGTTTCAAGTCAATTCTTTTGTCGACATTTTTCATGGTTTTTCCAAATATTGAATTTATCAATAATTTGAAGAGTTCTCGTTCGAATTTGTTCACTGCGGAATTCCGGAGGTGCGTGTTCAGGTCAATATATGGCCTCAACCACTTCGATTGGGAGAATTCCAAGATTCTATGGATTTTCTTCAGTTTCAAATCATATTCCTAACACTGTTTCAAATTTCGGTAATGATTAATGTATTCGCATTTGTTTCGTGAATTGTGGATCAGTTTGGCACTCTTACCCTTTGGCGGGATCATTTGTTCTGGGCAAAATGGTAAATCGTTGTGATCATGGTGTTGGTTGGCTGGATATTCCAAGTCCCTTTCCAAAATGTATCCTTTTGATGAGTCGTCCTCGATCGCATGACAGTCGAAGTTGTCGATATCGTCAGACTCAACCCACTTAAAATCACCTGTTGGAGGATGACTTGCCATACTTGCTCCATATAAATTTGTTGCATCCGAATACATGATGTATGATGTTGGTTTCTGGGAATCAAAGTTTGGTAGGAATTTCTTATTTGCCACAGCTCTTCTTTTGCAACATTGTGCCACCCCTCCTCGAATATCCTTCTTGAAAAAATGTATCATATCTATATCAGTCAAGAGCTGGAGTTCAATTTGTGTAAAACGTAACATACCATCCCAGCTCAGTGCAGATGCTGTCAGAAAGTGGGCAGGTCCTAGCTTGTATTGTTGAATGCAGACTTTTCTGAAATTCTCAAAGACGTCTGCTAGCAGCAGACAATCGGATTCCAGATAAACATCGGCGTAATCTCCCAATGTTCTACATTCGAAGGTATTCCACACATCTATAGCTCTATTTTAATCCATGTCTGCAAGTGATTCGCCGGTTGATTCATAATAGAACTTTTTTTTTTGCGGTAGTCGGGTTTCTTCCAATTCTCCCAAGCAGTCCACATATTTGTAAGGAAAAACCCCTTTTTGGCTCATTAGATCGAATTGTTCGTTATCTTGGAAGTAGTTTCGTACCTCGTTACACTGCTGAACCTCCAAGTTTTTGTTGAGTTTGTCGAGAGATTTTGGTAAAAATCGAAAGAAGTCTTCAAATCTCAACTGAATATATTCATCAGATACTCTTGACAATTTAGATTTATTAACCAATACTGACTTGGAGAATGAAATATACTTTTCTTTAGGTTGGGCTATTACTGATATTCTTTCTCCCTTCTTAGCTAATTTCTTGATGAAAAGATGAGAATCATAATTTGTGAGGTTGTGGAAGAATACTGGAATAGTCTTTGAGGTATTGCAGTTCAAATAACAAATAGAATGGGCGGCTGCTCGGAACTTCCCTGTATAGTGGCACTGATCACGATCTCTGATGACTGTTGGCTTGAATGGCTTTTCACAAATATGACACGTGGTGCTATTTTGAGAAGTTTGGTTTTCTATCTCAGTAAGTGATCGCATGCCACAAACATCCTTCATGTGATTTGTGTATAAATCTTGAACGGTTTCATCCAACTTCCTCACAAAAACGTCAGCAGCATCTGCACCGCGATAAAGTACCGACCCTGATTAACGGTCATCTAAATTACATTTTACATGAAATGCGAACGAATATGGTTCATGTTCACATACTTCAACTGAAAATGATTTATCGTCACAGGGTTCATTGTGTTGAATTGGTTTGAGTAAATTTTCAGAGTCAACATAAATCACAAACGGTGGTGACAATTGTTTCTCAAAGTTAGTGAATTTGAGGATATTTTCAGGCACTGACCCACCATATTTATTGATTTTCAAATTGGTGGTGGGATTTTTGTGATCGTATCATTACAGTCATTTTCCTCATAAATGCTCAACTGCCACAGTGTTGCGAACGATTGTAAGCATTCATCGCAAATATTCATTTCACCATTGTATTTCGATTTTAGTTTCCTAACTAATTTGCCTAAGTCTTTCATTAGGCAATAATGTGTGTTGCCAACCTTATCGGCCACAAGTAGCAAATTCACATGTGTTGCTTGACGACACGATGTAAAATGTAGAGGTCTAATTATTTCACTTATCATCTTTCCATCCTCAAAAGACGATTCAAGACCGAACACATTACCTGAGATATTGTTGAGTCGTTCGAACTTTGGGATAACCTTCAATTCCATGGGAGAGTCAAGCCCTTGAAAATTTAACAGGTTATTGTAATGCGGATATAATGACGTTCTTATTGGATTACCGTCTGCAGGAAAGATCGCAGCATTGATGAACCATGCGAAGCAGGCTCTATCTTTGTTTCGTATATTCAAAACCGCATGTTTGTATTCTATACCTCTGGGCAGCTTGATGTATGAAGAGGACGAAATCGATGAGATTTTATTAATGTTCACATTCAAAAACATTGCATGTTCCAATATCCACCCAGAATTACGTTCTTGAAATTCTGACGCCTTCACAATCATTTCTTCCTTGAAGTCATCATAATCGCATTCAATGTTTGATGATATTGTAAATGTTCCATTTCTGGTATTGAAGGACTTGATATCAGAAAGTTTCTTCTCTGGTATGACATACAATCCAAAAAGTTTCAAATTTATCTTCAAGCTGTGATGCGTGGCCAAATATTTGGACAAGATCGCCAGAACTTCTGGTTTCACTTCTTGCGAAAATTCGAGAAGGTCGGTGTGGCTTTTTTCACTAGAAAATCGATAGGTGGCTATCCTATTCTTGAGAGCACAACGGAGTTTCACAATTCCATTCCTTAAATTATTTTCAACAGGTTGATCAACTCGTTTTCGTTTTTCAACACCCTGAGTATTATGCTGAGGAAAAGAGTTGAACAATGTGTTGGTCGGAGTAGATGCCTGCTGATCCTCTGCATTATTGTACTTCATCTCTTTGGCTGGCGGTCCATTCACATCTCTATTATTTTTGCAATTTTTGCGTTAATGCTGGGATGGAGAACTCGTTGAAGAAAATATGTTGCCACAATATCCGCACTTCATTATCACTGAACTCAGACTATCTGAAGAAACTTGGGGACTGAGGCTCAAGACTGAACTAGAAGAACGGATGAGTCATCTATTAACCAGCGAATACGTCATACCCGCATTTATCGAAACTATATGTCTAGACGAGTCTGAAATAAGAATAAAACATCTGGTGCATGTCTTTGTAAACACGTCATACCCGCATTCAGAGAGAACATCTGCCACCTGCATTCAGAGATGAATCATTCATTGGAAACATCTGCTACCCACATGTTTGCGAAAACAAACATCTGGTATTTGCATGTGCAAATGCGTCACGACTGCATTGAAGACCAGATGTTCAGACAATTTATCAAACAATGAATGGAATGGAACAAATTCATTTTTCATACAAATTAAAACCTTTTTAAATGAACACATACAATTTGAATTCATATGATAAAAACATTTCGGTTCAGACTGTTGTAAAATAGGTTGTTCATCGAATTCAACTACTGGAACAGAAGTGAACCGTCGAATATATCCAGCTTTCTCCTTCTCTATGATATGTATTAGATCGACTTCATCACTCAGATTTTTCATGATATTTCCGGACTGATGTAATGGGGTAAATCCATTCTCCTATTACAGGCAGTGAAAATTACGAACCAGCCAAATAGCCTGCTTTTGTAGATTCGGAGGTAGAAAATTCAGTGGAAATGGTGGTTTGAAAATATAATGGCAAATTTCCACCCTATCGAAGACTGCAAACTCCTTGACAAAGAATTTGTTGTTTTCTATCTTGAATCCTTGCACATCCATGATTATACTCATATTGTGATATTTGAGAAATTTTTAGAAACTGATTGCTTGGTAGAGTACACTTTTATCACCCTTTTTAGGATCTTGATGTTTCCTTGATGTTCTCTATGGCGTAATTTATAGCTGGATAACATTATATCTACTGGATAAAAAATAATGGGTTCCCCAAAATATGACAAATTCTGATCATGCGCATCAAAGCTGCTTTACGATTTTCGTTAGAGGGTTATAGGAATATTCTTTTTCATGTAGAATGAGACAGAAAGCAGTGGTTTCTGTTGGAGTTTCGAAACCAGTCTCGAATTCATTCCGCATAACTATTGATCCTGTTTGGATGACTTCTTTCTGTCGTGAACAATCAATGTGCAATTGGTGCCTTATTTTTGAATTCCTTCGGGGTCGATATTAGTGAGGTCGATATGATCAAATTTACTCATATCACTCGTCATTTTTCCTTTTTCACTAGTCTGAAATGCTATAATTACATGTCTAGGAGTTTTGACCTTGGTATTGGCCTTGACTGGCCACGTATGTCTATTTGATTCACTCAAAGATGGACATTCAATCAACTCCTAGCACCTGAACCTAATTAGAAGTTCTATACTTTTATTAGTAATTTTCGTGATTCGAAGTTGTTCTTGAATACTTGGCGTTATGTGAGGAACTCTCCAAAATACTTTTGTAAGCTCCACTTTGGGTTTTTCTGAATCATCTATGCTAGTTACTGCATCCAAATCATTACTAGATCTTATTAAGACTAATTCTTGTCTCATTTTAACTATTATCCTCCCAAAGTCTTCAAAAAATCCAGCAAACATTTTTTAAGGAATACACACGTTGAATTGACCGTAAGTACCAATTAGATTTCATTCTTGGTTCGATATTTTTGGGAACCACCCAGCATTTTGCATAGAGACGCTTTCGTTTTCATTTAGTGATAAATAATTTTTCAATGTTGATGTCAATCCCAAATTTCCCACTGAATCAATCACAATACCGTTCAATTCATATTGAAGTTCTCGGAGAAGAAATGCTATTGCATCATTGATGAATTTCAGTTCCGTTGTAACGGCATTTTTATCATCTAGGAGAGTACCTTATATGTATGAATAACTGTTACAAGGCAAAGTGAATGCTTCAAGGTCAGCAATTGGCACTCTTATCTCGTCGTTATAATTGAGGTTTCCAGCGATGTGAGGCTGATATGTATGAAATTGATTGTCTTCAATTGTAGTGTCGCTGAAAGGTTGACCAGTGATATTCAATAATTCCATTATTTCTAAACTACAAATCCAAGAGATATCAAAAACTGACGATTTTCTGAAGTTAATATTTCGGAGGTCTTTTTCATACAAGTACGTTTCTTTTCATCGCCATGTCTTTTATAGTATTGTTCAGGGGAGGAAAACGGTGTTGGATGGATGAATCTCCACACCATGATCATAGATCCTTCGTTCGAAGGTGAAGTCTTACGGTGATTTCTCCTTCACGGAAATCTATGATATTTCCTAATTGATCAATAATTTTTACAGTTATATTGTTGATAGTCTTCACGGAAACTGGATAATACAGGATCGTAACAGGTGATTCGATGATCTTGTATCCGGTGGGGACTTTGACATTGAACTGATGGATTAAATGAACTGGTTCACCATTTAAATAGCTTCTGATGGCCAAGTTACATTTCACACAGATAGTATTGACGTTGAGAATCTTGACCTTGTGGTCCGAAATACTTTTTTCATCCGCATTCAACATTTGTTTTCTGAATCCAAGTAGTGATCCAATTGTGTTGTCCACTTTAAAATTGATTCGACGATTAGTTTTTATAGTCACCTTGAAAGTATTCAAATCAGGTGTAATTCGAAGAACTGCTTGGTTGTCTTTATCATTCATAGCATTTTCAATAACGTTTGCTAAATCATCAATTTCATATGATCCAGTAGGAATTTCAAATCTATATCTATCGTTCTCACCCCAAACGATGATATTATTCGTATTATCAATATTTGGTATTGAGTTGAAACTGTCAAAATTAGCTGACCCAATTTCATATTCGTTTTCATCATTCGAATATATTGAAGGAGTAAAATCCTAAGTGAGAATCTAGGAACAGCCACTCAAAGTAGAAGTCAAAGACATATTGTTTCACTGAAAGTTTAATTTCAAATGACGCTCCATTTCACAAATTCTGGTTATATAAAAAAAGTAAACAATGTTGCCCACATTGATATGAATTGAATGATTGTACTGAATCCTAATTATACATAATATCATTGTTGCCACCGTCGCTTGAGAAATATTGAAACAGTTTTGAAGGTGGAGATGAATCTCCATAACTATTGAAATAAACTTTTTCATTATCGCGCTCAATATGAGCAGTCCAATGTGTTCCTTCACCTACATTCGAATATAGATTCAAGATTGCAGACTCGTTCTTTCTTATTTTTTCAGGAAGGGTATCTCTCATGAGAATTCTCCTAAAGTATGGTATTTTGAGAATTTTCACATATTCGCGCAAGTCAATATTAGTCAGTGGTTGGCAAGGTAGTTTTATCGTGAGTTTTTTGCGTTTGGCTTCAAATACATGCCATAGCCCTCATATGGTCTCAAATATAGCCCTTTTCCAGTAGCTGCCTTCTCCATTTCTCGATTATGTCGCTGTTCTACAGCTAGTCGTTCCTGATCAGCTTACGCATCATTAACCGCTTCGGCGATACCCGCGGCACCTTTACCTACTGCTCCAAGTGCTCCTAGAAGTGGGAGTGAAAATGGTACAAATCCTCCAATTTTAGGCGCTGGAATGATTCTTTGTTTTTTAGTTTTTTTCGTAGGTCGCTTGGCCAATAGATTCAGAGCACCACCTTTTTTCTTCCGTGATACCTTCTTTTCCCGTTTCAGCCCGTTTTCAGCCCCATACATGCTCTTCAATTTCATAGCTCCCGTAACCCCTCATGCTGCGATTTTGTCACCCACACCAGCATCAGATGACTTGAAACGCTATGCTGCTACTTCGACCAGACGCCTATCAGCGATATTTCTATGTTGTATGTCTTTGAAATTCGAATGAGCTATATCGTGTTGTTTGTAAGCCTCATCTAGTTCGTGTACACCTTTATCGTCTCTTAGTAGTCTTTTTTGAATTTCAGTCCCAGGTCCACAATAATTATATTCTGGCACATGAAGTTCTATTGAAAGCTCATTAATTAGAGTATTGAGGAGTCCTCGACCTTTTCGCTTTACGCTTCGACAACGACTGACTGAGTTATTCTTTCGTTTCATTTCATAATGTTCAGAACACTGTCGGTTGAATGATAACTGATTTGCTATATGAATTCCTTTATATATAGAACTGAAACATGTTCGGTAGTGTCAGTTCTATAGATGTGCCTGCATAATGAAGATTCAGAAGCAGACATCCTCTCTACCAATCACAAATCATGATGAAATCGCTCACGAGAGTTAATTAAGGAAACACGAAATTTTTTTCGGTGGCCAGTCAAAAAGAGGTTTACTAGTAGGATCTAGCGAATCGATAAAAAGAAATGTAATGATATCCTTGATTGAACACCCGAATTATATCCGTTCCGAAAATATTTATTCGTATTCTAAATCATTCCATCAGCCAAAATATTCATATCTGAGGACATTTTTGATATAATTGCACAAGAGAATATTCGAGATGATCCCATTATAATATTTGACGATATTCCTAGCTGTGACCAAGATTTGATGAAAAGTTACTTTTGCTTTGGACGACATAGAAACATAGATTGTTTCTATTTGTGTCAAACTTATACTGCCGTTTGCTAACAATTCATTCGGGATAGTTCGAAGTTGATTATTGTATTTCAACAAGACATGACCAATCTGAAACACATTCATGATGACCATGTGAATATTGATATGTCGTTTCAACAATTTGAGGAACTTTGCGCACTCTGCTAGGGCGAAAAATTCGGATTTCTTGTTATCGATAAAGATTCTCCATTGAGCTCGAGTAGATACCGCAAAGGGTTCGATGAGTTCCTCCATATAATAATTATAATAATAATGATAATAATAATAATATTTATTTATCAAGTAAGTAGCTGCTTCACATGATTATGATCCTCATATAAATAAATAACTATAGAATGGTGGGTTGGGAATGTAATACTTAATTTTAATGATTCTAGTTGGAGGTCTCCTTGGATGACTGGAATCTGGTGATTTGTCTGTCTTTCTGAAGAGACCTATGAATTATATGAGAAACAATTAATATGTTCGGATTGATTAGTAGACCTATACATGTAGATTGCTTTTTTTTGTTAGATAATTCCTACAATTCTTCGGTTATTCCATTTATTTTTCTGAGTTAATTATAAAATATATTATAAAAGTGACAATAAACTAAATCTATTGGTATCAATGTCCAGAGAGAAAATGAACAACAAAGGAGTATGAGTGAGTATTTCAGTTCTTGTAAATTTGATTGGAATCGAGTAGCCAGTTTGTTAGGTTTTTCTTAAAATTCGTCTTTTTGATTTTTCCTCTCAATGCTAATGGCATATCATTATATATTTTCATGCTTACATATGTGGATGTTCTTTGTTCTATCGTTTTGTATGTTCGTGGGATAGTAACCCAGACAGCATCAGATATTCCATGAATCTCCCTATCATATTCCTTTTGGAATATTGGAATATTCTAAGAATAGTCTGAAATATTCCGGAATATCTGTGGAATATTCTCTGAATATGCGAATGGGAATTCCTCAGATATTCATCGAATATACACAAAAGAATATTCTATGTTGAATGTTTTTGGAATATTCCAATTAACATATTCTAAAATAAAAAAAGTGACCCAAGTAGGGTTCGAACTCGTGACCTCGAGACTATCAGAGCAACGCCTTGACCACTAGGCCAGTAATCGAATTGAATAATGTCGTACATATCAATTTCTTGTGAGAGCGTTGTTCGAAATGGGATCATAAACACTTTTTGTTTGAAAATCCCCTTACATCTAATTGATGTTTGATACTCACATCTCTGAAATGATAATTATGGTATCCATGTGTTGAGAAACATAGGAATATTCATAGAATATGTTATGAATATACACCACACAATATTCAGTTGAGAATATTTCATGAATATATCCGCACAGAAAATTCAGTTGAGAATATTTCATGAATATACCCCACAGAACATTCAGTTGGGAATATTTCATGAATATACAACAGAGAATATTCAGTTGGGAATATTCTTGGGAAATTCATACCTGAATATTCCCTGAAAATATCCGACTATTCACTTTGGAATATTCCTTCTAGATGTTCCAGAAGCATGTATATATTATAGGAATAATCGATGAATATTCGGAATTTACTCCTCCTTTTTAGCATATTTAGAGAATATTCTAGGAATATCCAGTGCTGTCTGGGAATATTACAGTTTATATTGAGGCGGGTTGGGTAATGATGATCTATGCAGTTGGTGAATAAATTATTTTTTGCCATATATAGAGTGGATATTTTGTAGAATAGTTTCCTCACACTGAGAATTCTTGTGTTTCCGAATAGAGTATTTGTGGGAGATCGCATATTCATACTGAATATTATTCTTATTACCTTTTTCTGAATTGTCTCTAGAGGTCTCAATGTGGTTGAGTACACTCCTCCCCACCCGAGAATACCATATGTTAGATGTGACTGTACTAACGCATAGTACATCGATAAGAGTTCATTAGTATTCAGTATGCATTTGACTTTTGAAAAAAGATATGAAATTGACCGCAGTTTTTTTGTTATAAAATTACTTTGATGATCTCATCGGAGGTGATTGTCTATGACGATTTCAAGATATTTCGTTTTTTCTGCTTTAGTGAGTTGCCAGTTCTTTTGTTTTCGAAACGGTAGATTTATGTTAATTTTATCATATTTCGGCAGTCCTGTTACATTTTTCGCAAAAGGTAGATATACAGTTTTCTCTAAGTTCAGAGTTAATGAGTTATCATCCAACCATTTTGCGAATACTTTCATATCGTGTTCAATTTTTGTATCTACGATTCCCCAGGTATTTCTTTCTATGAATAAAACAGTATCGTCTGCATAAGAAATCACTCCACCCATGAAGTTTATGTTTAGCATGCTGTTGATGTAAGCTAAAAATAGAATTGGCCCCAGTACGGTGCCTTGTGGCACTCCGTGTTTGATGACTTGGAACGAGCCATTAACATTCCCAATCTTGACTCGTTGCTGCCTTTTCTCTAGATGGCTCCGAAATAGTCTTGAAACTATGCCTCTTTTACCCATTACTTCAAGTTTTTCGAGTAGTAGTTCATGGCTGACCGTGTCGAACGCCTTAGCGAGGTCTAAGAAGACTGCTGCACAAGGTTTGCTGCGGTCAAGCGCACGAAATATCTTTTCTGTTGAGAAACTTATTGCGTCACTGGTTGATTTGTTCTCGCGGAATCCGAACTGGTGTTTCGATATTATACTGTGTTTATCAAAAAACTTCAATATTCTCGATTTTGTCGCCTTCTCAAGAATCTTCGCAATGTTAGATACTGAAGATATAGGGCGTTAATTGTTCACATCATTTTTGTCACCAGATTTGAAAATAGGTGTGATAATGCCTTCTTTGAATGCCTCGGGGCAAATTCCAAAGTTGTAAATCAAATTAATTATTAAACATAAAGGTTTGCAGATATAATCTGATGTTTCTTTCAGAACTCTTACCGGTATCCCGTCAGTTCCTGGTGCAGATCCATTTTTCAGCGAGTTAATATAGCATTTCAATTCATTTTCGTTCACGGGACATAAAAATAGCGATTCGGTAACTCGTTCTTGATATTGTGTTTGAGTATGTAGGTTCTCATCAGATAATCTCGAGTGAAGTTGACTTCTCATATGTTCACCAATTTTCATGTAATGCGAGTTGAAAATATCTGTGATTTGTTATTCATTTGCTACTACCTCACCATGTTCATTCTTAACTTCAAATATTCTCCTTTTGCATTGCTTATCGTGATTAGCATATTGTGATATTGTTTGCCATACTAATTTGGGATTATTTTTATTTTTTGTTATGAGGTTTCTGAAGTATTTACTTTTTTGTATTTTCGTGAGCTTAGATATTTTATTTCTATAAATCTTGTATCTCTGAAGGACTGAGACGTCTCCTGTCCTTTTATATAGAATATATAAATTGTCTCTCTCTCTCAAGAATTTAGGAGACCCTCAGTTATCCTGGTTTTTTTTTTTTTTTGTTCACTGTATGAGTGCTCTCTTTGATCTTATTCTGAAGAATATTTAAAAATGTGTCGAAGCCCTGAGGGGGCAGAAGGTCGATCTAGCCTTCATAGACATCTAGTGGCTTAAGTGCAAAGGTGTATGGTAGATTCATCAATCATACCTTGCGAGTAAGTCGTGCATATAGACCCCTACGTCTTCACGAAATCTCCCTAGAATCTCTTAGTCTTGAGATTCTAGGTTTATCATCTAAAAATGTATTGGTTGCATCATTCACATCATTTTTTCCATAAATTTGATCAAAACAGTTCGCTTCTCCAATTTTTTTCACTAACTTTGGATAATTGATAAATCTCTTAGCATGTTCTTGGCAATATTCATAAGTGTGTTGATCATCACGTAGTTCTGAAAGTGTTGGATAGTGATCAGTTATTTTTGAATGAAGAACAATTGGAACAATGTTTTCCTGTTTCAGATGATTACTGCTTGAGAATATATGATCAATGCATGTGGAAGAATTATTTTCTACCCTAGTTGGACAATTGACTAGTGACTTGAATCCAATCTCAGACATAACATTGAGATATTTATGTGCTTCTTCCGTGTCAAAAGCAATATTAATATTTAGGTCGTCTAGGATAATTTTGGTATCCGCACTATCTCTTATTCTCAGATAATTCTCTAATTCATTTGTAAAATCATTAGCATTCAGGGTAGGGGATCTGTATATAGAGGATGGAAAAAGTTTTTTTTCAATTTTTAGAGTTATTTTCAGACATCTTGAATTCGAGATATAAACAATTTCTGATTTGAAATTCATATTCTCACGGACATATATCAATATTCCATCATTTTTATTCAAGTTCCCTTCATTGTATATTTTCTCGTATCCAATTAAACAATCGATATTGATGTTTTGTAATACCCATGATTCGATCAGTACAATTAGATCAAACTTATGATTCAACCGATGTAACATAACCTCTAGATCAGGGAAGTGTTGACTCAAACTTCTTATATTGGTGTGGAAAATTGATAGAGATGAGTCCGACCAATATTGTTTGCATTCTTCAATATTTTCATTAATTATTGTAGTAATATCGTTATTTTGGAAATTTCTAATATAATCGTTAATTTTTTTTTTATTTATTCAATATTCATCAAAATAGTATATTATTCATCTAAAGGAAATAAATTTTTCGATTTAGGCCAACAAAATATCTACAATGTGTTCAATATTTTTTTCGTGTGTTTCTTCCTTCTTTTGGGCTTGGGGTTTTCTTTCTCTTTTTATTCTTTTTTTGTGTTTCGTATTTTTTTTCCCAGAAGTTACTGATTCTTTTTCTTCTCCAAATTCCTCGTATTCTTCGT
Source organism: Phaedon cochleariae (assembly GCA_918026855.4). Classification (NCBI taxonomy): domain Eukaryota; kingdom Metazoa; phylum Arthropoda; class Insecta; order Coleoptera; family Chrysomelidae; genus Phaedon; species Phaedon cochleariae. The sequence continues at coordinate 16,769,689 of OU896722.1, read as the reverse complement.
AATAGTCACCACTTTCTTCCGAGCTCTCCGCTTTGATTTCTTCCTCTTTTTCTAGACCTCCTTCCTGAAGTTCCTGTGCAGTGTACCAGTTTCCGTCGATTTCAATTTTATCTCCTTTTATTCTGGCCTGTTTGTTTTGAATTCTGGATTCTTCTAGATGTTTTCTCAGTATTTTCTGTTCCTCCAAATCTTCTTTGCAGAGATCGTATGCGATTGCTATGTTCTTGTCTTTCAATTTCCTTAGCTTTTCTTCATTTTTGAAAACTTCCAATTTTCTCAAATATGATACGAATTCAACTATTATCGGGCTATTTCAATGTTTTCCTAGTTTATATACAGTGTGTCCACCTTAAGGACTTACCACCCCTGTAAAATCGTTATTATCCGACCAATTTCAAAAAACCTTTTTTGTTGGAATGGTATTTGAAATGCCCATTCAACGAGAGAGTGATCTAATTCTTGGACTGTTATCGTGGCCAACTGCGACAAATTTCAATGACCCATATTCCAGAAAGTACTATTAGGGATTTTTTTCCACGAAACTTGATGATGGATTCTGAATCAGTACCACTTGAAATATACCTGTACCGATTTTCATCATCATAAAACACAGGGTGTCCGAAGAAACGAATCATCATTATCTTCAAATAGGTGATCAGCAAATGTAGTTCTGTGGTTTTTTTAGAAGAAAAAAATCACAAATTATCATTGGGGATTATTTCAAATATACCTGTACCAATTTTCGTCATTTGAATATACAATGTGTATGAGAAAAAAATTAAAAAGGATAGGTTAGCAATATTTTTCATCCTGATAATTCTTTACTCGAAATGAAAGATGAATCAGAATCACTTGGAACATACCTGTACCGATTTTCATCATCAATAAACACAGGGTGTTCGAAAAATAAAATTAATAGTTTTTTTTGAGTTGATGAAAAAATATTGCATACTTTTTCTTTTTAATTGTTTTCTCATACACTTCGTATTTTTGAATGATAAAAATCGGTACAGATATGTTCAAAGTGATCCTCAATAATAATGTGTCATCAATTCTTCTCAAAAATACCACAATACTACATTTTCTGATCACCTATTAAAAAAAAAACTTAATTCGTTTTTTCGGACACCCTGTGTTCTATGATGATAAAAATCAGTAAAGGTGTTTTCCAAGTGATCGTCATTCAGAATCCATTATTGTTTTTTGTGACAAAAATCCCTAATAGTACTTTCTCAAATATGGGTCAATAAAGTTGGTCGCAGTTGGCCACGATTACAGTTCATGAGTGAAGTCACTCTCTTGTTGGATAGACATTTCAAATACCTATCCAACAAAAAAAGTTTTTTGAAATCGGTCCAATAATAATAATTTTACAGGGGTGGTAAGTCCTTAAGGTGGACACACTGTATGTCATTTATATCATTGATCGTTATATTGAGATCGAGTAGGCTATTGAGACGGACAATTTTTTCGTTGACCTGATTCAAGTTTTCGAGATTGAATCCGAAAATAACAATGTTATTTTTCCTTTTTTTCCTCTTTCGAGATACAAGCATCGGGTTTCGAGTTTTTTTAATTTGTTATTATTTTCTTCTAGACACACTTTCACTCTTTCGAGACTTTCCTTGATTTCATGTTTCACACAATACCATTCCGACAATCCTAGATGCAGAACGAAACAAGTGCCTTAAGCACTTAGGTCATGCGTCTAGGATATGGAAGAAATTAATAATATCTAACTAATATATGGGTATGTATATGTATATTTGTTATCTGATTTTCACCATGTAATGCGATTTCAATTCAATAAATTTCAATTTCAATTCCAATTTCAATTCCGAAGTTTGATCTTCAAGAAGTTGTTTAATTACATCTATCGATAGTTCAGTCATTTGTCCTGTTTTAATAAATCGTTAGGCGATATATTGGCCTGAGACTGCGTCGTACACCAGCTCCGATAGTTCAGTACTGATTTGGTTTTGGTGGTTTCGTACGGTCCGCTATGGTTCACAGCGGAATGTTGATTCGAATGTCAACAGGTTATAGTGGGAGTGTCACGACTCGACCGTCCAGCACGAATATGACCCTTATGTTATCGGTATTCTATGTAAACATGTCCACATACCTCATTTCTGTTTTCTAATCCAATATATAATCGATTATTACGATGTGTATAACTTCAAACAATGTTCATCACTCTCGAGAAAATGTTGAGATCAGTTTGATAATATACTGATTCTATGTTTACACTTTATCCACAATATTTAAATAGAGCACATATGAAGTGTAAATTGTTATTACTATGTCACTAATCTCTGATAATGATATATAAATGGAATCATTTTCGAATCATGTTTATTCATGATGAATAACCGCACGGTAGCGGAGCTATTGGAAACACGGAAGGCTTCGAAAAAAAACATAGAACCTTGAGAGGCGATATTGTGAAATATCAATCTGATTTTGAAAAAATATATCAGCCTATTACGCAACCTCTCGAAGAATTACTCGCAACCATTGGCGAATCTGATCAAGGAACGTTTGTGAAAAATGAGCCGAAACGTGAATTCAAAGAAGAGTATTACCATACGGCACCAACTATGGATTTGGAAGATGAAGAATCATTTATATACGACCCCTCTTCGGTTAGACCAGAATATGGGGAAAGTTTCTTTGAAGGAACAATTCCACCTGGATTGGATTCAATGGCGCAACATGAGAGATATTTAGAACAATTCAATTCTCCACTACCTAGGGCATATATTGACGATAAAATACTGAATACTGAAAATGCTTTTGATGACACTTTTGGTGTTTATTTTGATCCGTTCACAAAGAAATATGCTATTGGTGATTCTACAATAGATTTTGACTGCCCTGATTTCATTATTAATGGTACTTTGAGATATAAGGGTACTCCTGGATTATATGAGCTCATGTTAAAAAAATATTTTACTGGTATAATAAACAGTGATATAGATCAGTATATTGATATAGTTCGAAGAACCAAAACACATTATTCAGGCTATAATCCTGTGAAAGGGCTATCTACATCATATTCGCAAATATTCATTGACATTATCAAACCAAGAATCAAAGAATCACTACGCTACATTTCATGAATTTATAGAAAACTGTAAGAAACAAGACCCCTAAGCCCACATCGATACCTTCAATTGTTCGAGGGCAATCAACGAGACCAAGAAGTGGTTCCACTCCTTCAATCATAACGACGAACAAAACAGGGAGGAAAATTGACCATGATGCAACTGAACCAAAAAACCTGCGGAATATTAATATTTTAACGACTTCAATGAATCAGTAGATAGACTGAGGCTTCTAATTGCTTTTGGATCGGCTGGTGATACTGGTCACAATAATGAGATTTTATTTCTATTATTGGAGAGCTGAGAGAAGGCAGGATCATAAAATAGATTGATATTTATTATTTCGAGTTATTTCGATTATAGCACTGTAACGATGCTGATCGATAAGTTTGGAAGACATCTTCCTAAGAAGAACCGAAATCCAAGCACATCTCCAAACGAACCATTATTGGCATCAACGCAGCCTATACAGTTACAATCACCTTTCTATATCTGTCAACCAATATCTTACCATAGTAAATGTATAATTACTATTCGTGGATCGGGTTCAGGTCAACAAGTTCCAGGAATAGTGAAAAAAATCTAGGTCTTCTCACAATAAAACAATAGTGGATCTTATGTCTTTCCGGTATCTGGAAAGATTGAGGAAATTGATGTTTTACCAAAGAACACAACAATTATGTTGAGGGATAATGACATACAGGTGAAAGAAATGATAGAAGAAGAGATAAATAAAGGTGACACGATCTCATTTGCCTCTATTAAAAGAGATCGATTGGGTTCATTGTATGTTCAAATAGTGCTCCAGTGCCCATTAACTAAAAATGTGTAGTGTCAAAGAATCAGTCGTAAACGAATTACATAAGCCTGCTAGGAAAACATTTAGAAGACGTCGAGTGATAGTGAAAGGTTTGAAGAATGACTTGTATCAGGCTGATCTAGTTGAAATGATACCCTACGCAAAAATTAATGGAGGATACCGCTACATATTGGTTGTAATCAATGTTTTTAGTAAATTGGTATGATTAAGACCGGTAAAACGTAAAAACGCAAAAGATGTCACAGAAGCAATGAGAGATATCCTTGATAATGTTGGAATTAAACCTAAAAATATTCAAACAGATATAGGGAAAGAATTCTACAACAAAGATTTCAGATCGTTGATGGAATCTCTCAACATAAATCACTTCAGTACATTTTCAAATTTGAAAGCTAGTGTGGTTGAGCGGGTGAATCGCACTTTGAAGAATTCAATGTGGAACAAATTCAGTTTGCAGGGTACTTATAAGTGGTTGAATATCCTGAAAGGAATAGAGGATGTTCATAATAACACAAAATACAGCACAATTGGAATGAAACCTAAAGATGTGAATTCTGGGAATGAAAATACATTACTGAAATCTGTATATAGTCATTTGAAAACAATTGATCCTAGAAAGAATAAATTCAAAGTAGGTGACTTTGTGAGAATGAGCAAGTTCAGAGGAGCATTTTCAAAATCGTGTCAGCCTTCTTGGTCAAATGAAGTCTTCAGAATTCGACAAGTGAAATTGTCAAACCCAACTACTTACTTGCTAGAAGATCAGAATCAAAAAGAAATTCGAGGAGGTTTCTACAGCGAAGAGCTTCAGAAAGTGGAATATCCCAACATCTACTTGGTTGAACAAATTTACAGCGACGTGGAAACAAAATTCGTGTCAAGTGGCTGGGCTTAGATAATTCTCATGATTCATAGATTGATAAAAATGAACTTTTGTGAAATACATTCATATTTTCAGAAATAAAACAATTATTCAGATGATTTTAATTGTTTTTCATTACGTAATTCCTAGTGGGTACAATTATTCGTATGCTAATTTCTATTGTACATTATAAAGGTCTTCAGAAAAAACGTCAGGATATATGTGGATGAATTCTAATACTCACCTGATATTTCCACTACTTGGGTCCTCCTGTGGCCTGACAAGATTGAGTGCATTGTTCCCTACATCTTCATCTTGATTTTGAAGAGCTCTCTGCAGAACTGTGAGGTAATTCGTAAACTGCAGTCTCCCCATCATTTTCATTTGATATTTGATGAGCGGCAATAGAGTCCACAGCTTGCGAAGGGATTCATAACCCAAGAAAATATAAAAGTAATTCTTCTGAATGTTAACAACACTCGTTTCCGAAATTTTTATAAAGTATATCTGGAAGGATTCACCATCTAACGAGTTCGGATGGTCACTAGGATAGAAATAATTTGTAATCCCTCCACTGACGATCATTGCAAGTGATTGCATCATTCTTGAGTCCTGATATCTGGATGCAAGGCCTGAAGCCAAATTCATAGGATAATCCTATGGAAACGTACTTGCTTCTTGATTTATCCAAAGGCAATCTCTTCTCTCCCAACAATATTGATTTATGTTTATTCTCATGATGTTCTTTCAGATTATATCTAACTCCCAAGCCACCGGTAGAAAAACTTGTTGTATAGTAGCTCTGCCCACTCGAATTCACAGTTGATTTCGACAAGTCCATTCCAGAATAATATGTGTTTCCCCAGTAAACACAAACTAGTTGATAAAACGTTGAATAACGGTTGGAATCGTGGAAATAACGTTAGCAGTTGAAAACTTCAACGTTGAAATTTGGTTTAAGATGACCAAGAGAAAAACACATTATTTAGATGTTTTATTCTCAACAATTCATAACTTCCTGTTAATCTACAACCACTATCTAACGTTGAAATAAAACGTTGATACTTTCAAGCAACAACCCGTCATTCTATTTCAATTAAACGACACATTCACAATGTACGGTAAAATAATTGCTAGAAATAACCTGTTTATAACGTCATAAAACTAATAGATTCAAACAACAATGTCTTGTTTACTTCAACGTTTCAAATTCACATATTTATAACTGTTGAGTTACTATTGATACGTCATTTGATCAATTCATATGAAAATGGCGTATGTTCGATTGACATTTATCACTTACTCTGGAAAAATTCGATCAACTCTGAAACAAGGTGTCCTATTGGAATTAACAAGAATGACTTCCCCTCCTGACAAAACCGAAAGTTTGACAATGATGTAAATCTTCAAGTTGGAGTTCCAATTTTCCCTCTACTTTTTCTACAAATTTTCAGAATCATGAGTCTAAGAACCGTACCGTCATTCAAAAACGTGTATTTCACATGGTAAACCATTTTTCATTGTTTCGGCAGAGTTCTCACGGTGAACTAACGCTTTTTCAAAACGTTCATTGAACTGTTGAAATAAACGTTGATCAAACTTTTCATTGAGAGTATTTCATAACCGTTGAAAGCAAAAAAAAACGTGAAATATATGTTTTTCAACAACGTTAGTTAATCGTCATTAGATAACTTGTATTAAATCTGTTTACATCTCGCCGACGCTCACACCAAGAGTTTAGGTACAAATACGAGTAGTCGAACATATTCAAATAGGGATACGGAGAGATAGGCACCTCACTAAGAAGAAAGTGGAACAGCTTAGGAAAGGGAAATACATGGACAACATAGCAGGTTAGTGAGGTATAATAATTATTATAGTAATTATGAGAATGTTGATAAAATGATTGTAGACACAAAAAAACGAAAAAAAAAAAAATCTGACTAAAACGTTGAAGAAACGTTCGAAAAACCGAGAATTCGTCGGTTAAAAATTAATCCGAAGTGGATGTTGAAATATATTTTTTTATCAACTTGTTCAAACGTTGATATGCCACGTTTATTCCCCGTGAAAAGTTTCGCTGAGAACCGGGCAGTTCCCACCGGTTTCAAAACAGATATTCACGTTGAAATCAGTGGTTGAAAATACATTTTTGAACTGGTTGAGAATAACGTGGATTTCAGCGACATTTTCGCGTTGATTCAACGTGATGAAAAGATTCCATTGAACGTTATTTCAACCGACCGTTGTGGTAATTTTACTATGTTTTTTTTGACGTGATTGTGTTTACTGGGTCACAACTAGAATTCGAAAACTGAGTGAAGGATCTCATTGTGATAAGTTATATACCTTCGAATTTGAGAAGTGGGGTTTCTCAATTTCTGGTTAATCAAAAATGATTAATCGCATAATTATCACACAATTGAAAATAATGAGTCTGATGAATCCATTAATTCATACACCAGATGGATCATTACGTTAACTAATATCAATTAGTCTGAAGGAGCAATGGAGAAACTTCGATCACTAATAATTGAGATTAACCCATGGATGACTTATTTATTGTTGTTCTAAAATTGTTCTATCCGTCATTTGGTTGCCCCCTTACGAGCGACCCTCAAAAGTCTTCGAAAGTCTTGTGCGAGCAAGGAATGACTGGGGCCTTACCTTTTAACGTGTGATCCCAAACACTTTCTTGGGCCATCAGAAAAATTTCTGCAGTCGACGGGGATCGAACCCACGACCGGCAAGCGAATGCGAATTAGAATATAGACACTCTGTCCGCACGGCTACCTGGCCCCTGCACATGTTTTCAATTGGAGAATATTAGTTCATTGATATTTATTGTTGATAATTAATATTTAATGACTGCACCTCTTCTCAATTACTCGGTACATATAGTTATTGATCAAAGTCAATTAAAATCAATTTACTAAATCATTCAATTATACATACATACAATCCCTACTTCCATAGTTTTGTGTATAGTACGGATATGAATTTGCCTACGTTTATACATCAGATATGTCCTTTTCTAATTCACAATGGATGTGGACGAAACATTTTCCGACTCCGATGAAATCGAATTAGACGGAGAACAAGTAACCAGAAACCAGTATAGTGTCAACAGTGTTCAGTTCATAAATGACTTTTCACAGCAGTTTGTCTGCATGGTGCAACATTATTATTACATTACCATGTTGGAGAACAAACAGTTCTGCACGAGCTGCTATTTCAACATTGTTGCAGATTACGACAAGAATACCGACAGTTTCCAGGACTCCTCACACATCACGAAATATTCAGCAGGCTTAGTGGACGAAATAAAGTTTTGTTATGTTTGTAGAGATGCTCTATTCACGTTTTGCTTGACAAGGTTTTGTCTATTATGCAATAACTGAAATACCTTTGGTGTAGTGTCTTTTATCATGTTCAAAACTGTTTTCACATCATTTTTGGTATATACTCTATAACAATAACCAATAATTTATATCGATTCGTCTTAATTTGAATGAATATCAATTCTCCATTATATTTTTGAGGCATTTTGTCTTCAAAATATCTTGAATAATTTTTTTCAGCGTCCTACTCCTTGCCCGATACGGACCTGCCCCTATCATGATTCCATTTGAAAGACTTCAATAACATATCTCTCATTGATCGAGTGAATATTTGGCGAAATATTACAGCTAATGCCATCTGTTATGGAGATACTCCAACAGCCAACAAAAATCAATACTTTGATCTTGTTTCACAGAGACCATGAATTAACCGTTTTCATAACGTTTTCATGTGAGACATCTGCCCGCATATGTGACGCATGTCTGGGTCAAGAATGTTTGAGCCAGTATAATTATTATCCCAACGCGCTGGGACGGCCAAAAGATATAAAGTTTTTAATATTATTAATATTTCTGGAGTTTACTGAAGATAAAGTATTTTGCTCTGTGTTTCGTTCAGTTTTTACTTGAAGTGTATGTGAAAGTCAATGAATACTGTTCATGTTGGGTGGAAATGTAAGTCATTTTCATGAGCATACGAATTGATCGAATAATATATGACATATGTAGCAATGATTTTGAGAAGTTAGGATAATACCTACCGAGGATGAAACTTTTTGAGATGATCTGAATTATATAGGTTTCAGTATTTCTGATTCCAAATTCTCCTATATTTGTTCAAAAAAATTTTTCATGTCATATCAATGAAATAAATTCTTATTCAATAGGCAGTTCTGAATAATTATTATCATGTACTTCAGCCTTTCAAATTCTCGTATATTTGAAGTACAACAAACATGTTCGAAATTTTGTTTTTTATTTGATTCTTATATTCAATAGACAGTGCCAAAGAGTATTAACATGAAAACTAAAGTCTTGACAGTGAGAAGAAATACAATATCAATCAGAATACTCTTCATTGACACTGAAATATACCTTCTCGAGCAGAAAGCATAGAATATAAAATGATCACTATACAATAACGTTTAAAATTCGAAACATTTCTTCAAATTGTACTACACTTCCACATATAATGCCTGCTAGATATTTCGTGATGGAAACTGTCAATATTCCTGTCGTAATCTGCGACAATGTTGAAATAGTAGCTCGTGCCGAACTGTTTGTTTTTCAACATGTTGATGTGATAATAAAGCTGAACTAGCTCCTTCAAATAGTAACACACTTTCATATATAAAGCCTTCTAAATATTTTGTGATGTGTAAGGACTCCTGGCAATTGTCAATATTCCTGTCGTGATCTGCAATAATGTTGAAATAGCAGCTCGTGCAGAACTGTTTGTTCTCCAACATGGTGATGTAATAATAATGTTGCACCATGCAGACGAACTGCTGTGAAAAGTCATTTATGAACTGAACAATATTGACACTATACTGGTTTCAAATGAATAATTTTTCATTGCTTCCTTGATTCTGGTGGAAGCAATATTGTCTTTTTCAATGATATTCATCACCTTACGACAATTTTTTATTTTCTTCTCATACTTTCGCATTTTTCTTTCGAGTTTCATTTTCTCCCCAATTTCATTTTTCAAAAACGAGTTGTTATTGTCCATGAACTTCTTTCGCTCTCTCGCAAACTCGTTCGTAGACTTCGCTTCCTTTAGTGCAATATCTTCGTAATTTCCATCCACGACATCTTCTTGGGAAACTGAATTTCCATCCTCTTCACTGGCTCCATAGTCTTCAATTACCTTCACTTCGTCGGACGAAACATTTTCTGATATTTCCTCGAACTGTGACTGCCTGAGAATATTTCCGTGCATTGGGGTAGGTCTTGGAGTAGATGTAGCCAATGGCTTGAATGCCTCCTCACGATTATTGATTATTGTGGTAAAAATATATTGAACACTATCATCCATGATTCACTTACTATGCGAAAATTATCAGACTTTCCGTCACGTTTCAAATTTTGCCAAATTTTTATCGATTTTTTGACAATTGGTATAGTCAAGACTTTAGTTTTCATGTTCATTTATTTGGCACTGTCTATTGAATAAGAATAACTATGAGAAGTCGTGAGAGGAGGTATTCATACGTGGAAGTATTCCCAACAACATATAATCTACAAAAGTTCAAAAAAAATTCCAATACCTACCTCCTGTCCCTATCCTCCCAAGGAACGCACGATGTTCTTTGAACATTATAGGGATTCCCTTTCGTGCGCTCCAAGCGATAAAAAAAAAAAAAAAAAATTATCAATCAAGCACCCTAATAGCAAAACTGCATAACACTCTTGTAGTTAAATTCGTATAAATTCATATAAATAATCCTAAATCAAGATTTTTTTATTCAATAATTTTCTAAAGTACCTACTAACAAGATATATTAGTCTCGATTAAAATCAATTCGCATAATGCAAAATGTAATATAAAGAATTCACTCTTGATGAACCAAGTAATTAAAATCGTCTTGCTTTCATAAACTTGACGCCACATATGCTGGCTGATAGGAAATTATTAAATTGGCTGAATAAACCATTTTATACAGCATCTGCATTTTTTGTCAAATTCCATAATTTCCATTTTCAGATGTTTCTCTATTTGACCAATTGAATACATTTCTTAATTACCCTGTATGCACATTCATCCTTATAATAGGTATGTTGATATGTTTGATGATTATGCACCTGCTCTCAGTTCTCCTGGTCATCAATCAACGGTTATTAATATCAATTGAAGCTGTAACAGGATTCCTAATATATATTTACTCATCATATCACATGAACACTATTGGAGAAGACAAGTTCGCACCATATAAGACGACTCCCAAGCGGATATAACGCACACAATTTGCAGAACATAGAACCTCGACTTCGACTGAAGAACAGGCAATCTCAACTTCGACTATGTTTACACGTTACTCTGCAGTCAAGCATCTGACATTCATAAAATTGAAGCAGATACGATGGCAGTGACCGTATGAGACGTTTTTGAGAGGTATATAACGAGTACATCTGGCAAATGCGGTTACATCAACTTCATCGTCGTACATACTAAATCTCTCTATGCTATAATCTCACATGGACACTATTGAAGCAGACAAGTTCACATTGACCATATGAGACGACTTCTGAGCAAGTTTAACACACACAGCTCACAGAACAAGGAACTTCGACTCCGACTACGATTACACTGTAACTCTGCAATCTAGCATCTGACATGCAAACAGTTGAAGCAAATATTGTTGCAGTGACCGTATGAGACGAATTTGAAGGGTATATAACAAGTACAATAGACAAATGAAGATACATCGACTTCATCGTTGTGCACACTATATTTCTATATCCTATGATCTTATACTGACACTATTGCAGGAGACAAGTTTGCATTGACCATATAAGACGACTCTCAAGCAGGTATATCGCACAAATCTTGCAGAACGAGAAACTTCGACTATATTTACACTGTAACTCTGCCGTCTAGCATCTGACATGCATACAGTTGAGGCAGATACGATGGCAGTGACCGTATAAGACGACTCTGGAGGGTATTCAACGAGTTCAATAGGCAGATGAAGTTCAATCAACTTCATCAATGTGCACACTTTATCTCTCTATGGACACAATTGATGCAGACAAGTTCGCTTCGACCATATAAAACGACTTCCAGTCGGGTATAACGCACACAGCTTGCAGAACAAGAAACGTCGACTTTGAATATGTTAACACTATAAATCTGCAGTCTAGCATCCGACATGCATACAGTTGAAGCAGATACGATTGCAGTGACCGTATAAGACGAACTTGAAGGGTTCATAACGAGTACAATAGGCAAATGGAGATACATTGACTTCATCGTCGTGCACACTATATTTCTCTTTCCTATCATTTCACATGGACTCTATTGGAGCATACAAGATCTCATTGACCATATAAGACGACTCATGAGCGAGCATAAAGCACAAAGCTTGCAGAACAAAGAACTTCGACTTCGACTATGTTTACACTGTAACTCTGCAATCTATCATCTGACATGCATATAGTTGAAATAGATACCATTGTACACATCTTGCACTGTAACTCTGCAGTCCATCATCTGATATGCATACAGTTGAAGCAGATACGATGGTTGTGATCGTATAAGACAGTTCTAGAGAATATATTATAACGAGTACAATTGGCAAATGCGGATACATCGACTCCATCGTCGTACACACTATATGTCTCAATCCTATCATCTCACATGGACACTATTGGAGCAGACAAGTTTGCAATGACCATACGAGATGATTCTCAAGCAGGTATAACGCACAGAGTTTGCAGAACAAGGAATTTCGACTTCGACCATGTTTACACTGTAACTCTGCAGTCTAGCATCTGACATGTTATCAGTTGACGCAGATACGATCGCAATGACCATATAAGACGACTTTGAAGGGTATATAGCGAGTACAACAGGCGAATGGGAACACATCGACTTCATCGTCGAACACACTATATCTCTCTATCACATCATTTCACATGGACACTATTGAAGCGGACGGAAGTTCGCATTGACCATATGTGACGACTTCCAAGCGGATATAACGCACACAGTTTGCAGACCAAGAAACTTCAACTTCGACTATGTTCACACTGTGACTCTGCAGTCTTCAATCTGACATGCATACAGTTGAAGCAGATACTTTGGCAGTGACCGTATGAGTAGACTTTGGCGGTTATATAACGAGTACAACAGGCAAATGGGGATACATCGACTTCAACGTCGTATACACTATATCTCTCTATCACATCATTTCACATGGACACTATTGAAGCCGACGAAAGTTCGCATTGACCATAAGTGACGACTTCCAAGCGGATATAACGCACACAGTTTGCAGAACAAGGAACTTCGACTTTGACTTTGTTCACACTGTGAATCTGCAGTCTATAATCTGACATGCATACAGTTGAAGCAGATACGATGGCAGTGACCGTATGAGTAGACTTTGGCAGTTAGATAACGAGTACAACAGGCAAATGGGGATACATCGACTCCATCGTCGTATACACTATATCTCTCTATCCTCTCATCTCACATGGACACTCTCGTAGCAGACGAGTTCGCGATGCCCATATGGGACGACTCCCACGCGGTTATAACAAACACAACTTGCACAACAAGAAACTTCGACACACTGAATGTCTCTATCATATCATCTCACATGGACACTATTGGAGCAGACAAGTTTGCAATGACCATACGAGACGACTTTCAAGCAGGTATAACGCATACAGCTTGCAGAACAAGGAACTTCGACTTCGACTATGTTCACACTGTAACTCTGTAGTCTAGCATCTGACATGTTATCAGTTGACGCAGATACGATCGCAATGACTATATGAGACGAGTTTGGAGGGTATTCAGCGAGTACAACAGGCAGATTGGGAAACATCGACTTCATCGTCGTGAACACTATATATCTCTATCATATCATCTCACATGGACACTATTGAAGCAGACAAGTTCGCATTGATCATATATGACGACTTCCAAACTGGTATAACGCAGACAACTTGCAGAACAAGAAACTTTGACCACGACTATGTTAACACAGAAACTCTGCAGTCTGGCATCTGACATGCATACAGTTGAAGCTGATTTGATCGCAGTGACCATATAAGACGACTGTGGAGGGTATTTAGATAGTACAATAGGCAGATGAAGATACATCGACTTCATCGGAGTGCACACCATATCTCTCTATCCTATCATCTCACATGGATACTATCGAAGCAGACGAGTTCGCAATGCCCTTATTAGACGACTCCTAAGCGGGTTCAACGCACACTACTCGAACTAGAAACTTCGACTTCGACTATGTTCACACCGTAACTCAGCAGTCTAGCATCTGACATGCATACAGTTGATGCACGAACGATTGCATTGACCGTATTAAACGACTTCGACTTCATCGTTGTGCACACTATTAATTTTTTTTGCAATTGCATACCTCGTTGGTCCCAGCACTGGGACCAAACACCCCATATATCGAAACTCATGCGGGGTTAGGTATACATACAAACAGAAACATCCATGGCCTAACTAGGATTCGAACCTTTGTCTCGGTGGGAGTCCCTATACGAACTCAGCGTCTTCACGCTCTCGACCACCGAGCCGCCCAAATCTTACCTTGGCACTATTGAGAAGACAAGTTTGCATTGACCATATAGGACGACTATCAAGCAGAAATAACTCACACAGCTTGCAGAACAAGGAACGTCGACTTTGACTATGTTTACACTGTAACTCGGCAGTATAACATCTGACATGCATTGATTTGAAGCAGATTCGACTGCAGTGACCATATAAGACGACTTTGGAGGGTATGAAGCGATCACATCTGGCAAATGTGGATATATCGACTGCATCGTTGTGCACACTATATCTCTCCATCTTAACATTGATACAATTGAAGCAGACAAGTTCGCTTTGACCATATAAGACGACTCCCAAGCAGGTATAACGCACACAGCGTTTAGAACGAGAAACTCCGACTTTGACTATGTTTACACTGTAACTCTGCAGTACAGCATCTGACATGCATACAGTTGAATCAGATACGATGGCAGTGACCGTATGAGACGACTTTGAACGGTTTATAACGAGTACAATAGGCACTTGAGGATACATCGACTTCATCGTCGTACACACTATATATCCTTATCCTATCACCTCACATGAACACAATTGAAGCAGACAAGTTTGCATCAATTATATAAGACGACTTCCAAGCGGGTATAACGCACACAGCTTGCAGATTAAAAAATTTCGACTTTGGTTATGTTTACACTGTAACTCTGCAGTCAAGCATCTGACATGTTATTAGTTGACGCAGATTCGATCGAAATGACCATATAAGACGACTTTGAAGGGTATATAGCGACTTTTATAACTCGTCTAGAGTTTTTATTTCAAAAACATTCATTTTTTGATACAAAGGTATACACAAGTTGATTTGATGTGAACAGTACAAATATTCAGCCAAGACTGAGCTACGTAAGAAATGAATTATAAAAATGTGAAATAAAAGTTGCTGATTCAATTCCTGGGATCTGTCTCTCCTCTGGTGAGAACGCCTCGAAGTGCTGAGTTGCGGAACCGATGATGTAGCCTATATCCCATGGGTTCCCTGGGAATATGGAATATAATTCCTCCCATCCCAGAAAGATCCATACAAGGGGTGGATCGATCATTCGTCGTCGTCTTCGGTACTTGGACAGGGTTGAAGTCTTCTGGCGGTTGGTCTTGGGTTTTCGGGTACCCTAGTTGCTGTCTCCTGGGGTGCCGCAGTCTCCGTTACCGAACGTCTCGTCCAGTATAGGTATATCAGGCCAATAATCGATATAGCTGCGAATAGGAGGTAGATGGGTGTGGCCCAAACATAGGATGCATCTTGTTTCGTGTTCTTCAGGGTGACCTGATGGATCTTCTGTTGTTCCTTTTGTATTTGATGTATTTGATCTAATGGTATATCATGTAGGACGAATTCTTGTAGGTGCGTACTCGATGTCTTGGTGGAAATTCTTACGAAGGGTAGTAGTCAGGGTTGTCCCTTGATAGTGTCCTCGTTGTTCGTATAGGAGTCTCGTGACGTGTGGAAACTGCATCCAGATGGAACCTCGATGAAGTAGGGTCCTTTGAAAATTGTCAAATCGGTTTTGTGACATTCGGTCTTGATTTTCGTGTCGTCCCGAAATATGGCTATGTAGTGGGTGGTGTTGATTTGTTCGATGATTTCGCCTTCGATCAAGACTGGGACTGGCTCGCAGGAAGTCGGTTCTTTCGCTTTTAATTGTAGGAGTTGGTATATACAGTCCTTTTGATTGGAGTGCTGTTGACGTATTCCTGTAATACAGTAATACATTAGATGTATATTTCTGCATTCGGTGTATTGATACTGATAGAAGTTTCCGTTCATTACCAGAAAAGTTTTGGTTGGGATCAGAATAGTATTGGTTTTGGTGGGAATTGAATATAGATAGAAGTATGAATAGGTCTCGGGAAACATTATAGGAAAGTGAATAATAAAGACTATTTTATCGTCTGATTGATATGATTCGATTTCCAAAATTTCGTAATATTTGTGTAAAGTAGTATTATTGTTTCCAAATGAGAGTTGGTTCCGTTGATGATGACGTAAGAGTGTTTGTATTATAAATTCCAAATCTTCGATTTTCAAGTTGTCTGAAATGCTATAATTACATGTCTAGGAGTTTTGACCTTGGTAGTGGCCTTGACTGGCCACGTATGTCTATTTGATTCACTCAAAGATGGACATGTAATCAATTCCCAGCACCTGAACCTAATTAGAAGTTCTATACTTTCATTAGTAATTTTCGTGATTCGAAGTTGTTCTTGAATACTTGGCGTTATGTGAGGAACTCTCCAAAATACTTTTGTAAGCTCCACTTTGGGTTTTTCTGAATCATCTATGCTAGTTACTGCATCCAAATCATTACTAGATCTTATTAAGACTAATTCTTGTCTCATTTTAACTATTATTCTCCCAAAGTCTTAAAAAAATCCAGCAAACATTTTTAAAGGAATACACACGTTGAATTGACCGTTAGTACCAATTAGATTTCATTCTTGGTTCGATATTTTTGGGAACCACCCAGCATTTTGCATAGAGACGCTTTCGTTTTCATTCAGTGATAAATAATTTTTCAATGTTGATGTCAATCCCAAATTTCCCACTGAATCAATCACAATACCGTTCAATTCATATTGAAGTTCTCGGAGGAGAAATGCTATTGCATTATTGATGGATTTCAGTTCCGTTGTAACGGCATTTTTATCATCTAGGAGAGTACCTTATATGCATGAATAACTGTTACAAGGCAAAGTGAATGCTTCAAGGTCAGCAATTGGCACTCTTATCTCGTCGTTATAATTGAGGTTTCCAGCGATGTGAGGCTGATATGTATGAAATTGATTGTCTTCAATTGTAGTGTCGCTGAAAGGTTGACCAGTGATATTCAATAATTCCATTATTTCTAAACTACAAATCCAAGAGATATCAAAAACTGACGATTTTCTGATGTTAATATTCCGGAGGTCTTTTTCATACAAGTACGTTTCTTTTCATCGTCATGTCTTTTATAGTATTGTGTAGGGGAGAAAAACGGTGTTGGATGGATGAATCTCCACACCATGATCATAGATCCTTCTTTCGAAGGTGAAGTCTTACGGTGATTTCTCCTTCACGGAAATCTATGATATTTCCTAATTGATCAATAATTTTTACAGTTATATTGTTGATAGTCTTCACGGAAACTGGATAATACAGGATCGTAACAGGTGATTCGATGATCTTGTATCCGGTGGGGACTTTGGCATTGAACTGATGGATTAAATGAACTGGTTCACCATTTAAATAGCTTCTGATGGCCAAGTTACATTTCACACAGATAGTATTGACGTTGAGAATCTCGACCTGGTGGTCCGAAATACTTTTTTATTCGCATTCAACATTAGTTTTCTGAATCCAAGTAGTGATCCAATTGTGTTGTCCACTTTAAAATTGATTCGACGATTAGTTTTTATAGTCACCTTGAAAGTATTCAAATCAGGTGTAATTCGAAGAACTGCTTGGTTGTCTTTATCATTCATAGCATTTTCAATAACGTTTGCTAGATCATCAATTTCATATGATCCAGTAGGAATTTCAAATCTATATCTATCGTTCTCACCCCAAACGATGATATTATTCGTATTATCAATATTTGGTATTGAGTTGGAACTGTCAAAATTAGCTGACCCAATTTCATATTCTTTTTCATCATTCGAATATATTGAAGGAGTAAAATCCTGAGTGAGAATCTATGAACAGCCACTCAAAGTAGAAGTCAAAGACATATTGTTTCACTGAAAGTTTAATTCCAAATGACGCTCCATTTCACAAATTCTGGTTATATAAAAAAAGTAAACAATGTTGCCCACATTGATATGAATTGAATGATTGTACTGAATCCTAATTATACATAATATCATTGTTGCCACCGTCGCTTGAGAAATATTGAAACAGTTCTGAAGGTGGAGATGAATCTCCATAACTATTGAAATGAACTATTTCATTATCGCGCTCAATATAAGCAGTCCAATGTGTTCCTTCACCTACATTCGAATATAGATTCAAGATTGCAGACTCGTTCTTTCTTATTTTTTCAGGAAGGGTATCTCTCATGAAAATTCTCCTAGCGTATGGTATTTTGAAAATTTTCACATATTCGCGCAAGTCAATATTAGTCAGTGGTCGGCGAGGTAGTTTTATCGGGAGTTTTTTGCGTTTGGCTTCAAATACATGCCATAGCCCTCATATGTTCTCAAATATAGCCCTTTTCCAGTAGCTGCCTTCTCCATTTCTCGATTATGTCGCTGTTCTACAGCTAGTCGTTCCTGATCAGCTTACGCATCATTAACCGCTTTGGCGATACCCGCGGCACCTTTACCTACTGCTCCAAGTGCTCCTAGAAGTGGGAGTGAAAATGGTAGAAATCCTCCAATTTTAGGCGCTGGAATGATTCTTTGTTTTTTAGTTTTTTTCGTAGGTCGCTTGGCCAATAGATTCAAAGCACCACCTTTTTTCTTCCGTGATACCTTCTTTTCCCGTTTCAGCCCGTTTTCAGCCCCATACATGCTCTTCAATTTCATATTTCCCGTAACCCCTAATGCTGCGATTTTGTCACCCACACCAGCATCAGATGACTTGAAACGCAATGCTGCTACTTCGACCAGACGCCTATCAGCGATATTTCTATGTTGTATGTATTTGAAATTCGAATGAGCTATATCGTGTTGTTTGTAAGCCTCATCTAGTTCGTGTACACCTTTATCGTCTCTTAGTAGTCTTTTTTGAATTTCAGTCCCAGGTCCACAATAATTATATTCTGGCAGATGAAGTTCTATTGAAAGCTCATTAATTAGAGTATTGAGGAGTCCTCGACCTTTTCGCTTTACGCTTCGACAACGACTGACTGAGTTATTCTTTCGTTTCATTTCATAATGTTCAGAACACTATCGGTTGAATGATAACTGATTTGCTATATGAATTCCTTTATATATAGAACTGAAACATGTTCGGTAGTGTCAGTTCTATGGATGTGCCTGCATAATGAAGATTCTAAAGCAGACATCCTCTCTACCAATCACAAATCATGATGAAATCGCTCACGAGAGTTAATTAAGGAAACACGAAATTTTTTTCGGTGGCCAGTCAAAAAGAGGTTTACTAGTAGGATCTAGCGGATCGATAAAAAGAAATGTAATGATATCCTTGATTGAACATCCGAATTATATCCGTTTCGAGAATATTTATTCGTATTCTAAATCATTCCATCAGCCAAAATATTCATATCTGAGGACATTTTTGATATAATTGCACAAGAGAATATTCGAGATGATCCCATTATAATATTTGACGATATTCCTAGCTGTGACCAAGATTTGATGAAAAGTTACTTTTGCTTTGGACGACATAGAAACATAGATTGTTTCTATTTGTGTCAAACTTATACTGCCGTTTGCTAACAATTCATTCGGGATAGTTCGAAGTTGATTATTGTATTTCAACAAGACATGACCAATCTGAAACACATTCATGATGACCATGTGAATATTGATATGTCGTTTCAACAATTTGAGGAACTTTGCGCACTCTGCTAGGGCGAAAAATTCGGATTTCTTGTTATCGATAAAGATTCTCAATTGAGCTCGAGTAGATACCGCAAAGGGTTCGATGAGTTCATCCATATAATAATAATAATAATAATGATAATAATAATAATATTTATTTATCAAGTAAGTAGCTGCTTCACATGATTATGATCCTCATATAAATAAATAACTATAGAATGGTGGGTTGGGAATGTAATACTCAATTTTAATGATTCTAGTTGGAGGTCTACTTGGAAGACTGAAATCTGGTGATTTGTCTGTCTTTCTGAAGAGACCTATGAATTATATGAAAAACAATGAATATGTTCGGATTGATTAGTAGACCTATACTTGTAGATTGCTTTTTTTTTGTTAGATAATTCCTACAATTCTTCGGTTATTCCATTTATTTTTCTGAGTTAATTATAAAATATATTATAAAAGTAACAATAAACTAAATCTATTGGTATCAATGTCCAGAGAGAAAATGAACAACAAAGGAGTATGAGTGAGTATTTCAGTTCTTGTAAATTTGATTGGAATCGAGTAGCCAGTTTGTTAGGTTTTTCTTAAAATTTGTCTTTTTGATTTTTCCTCTCAATGCTATATTTTCATGCTTACATATGTGGATGTTCTTTGTCCTATCGTTTTGTATGTTCGTGGGATAGTAACCCAGACAGCATCAGATATTCCATGAATCTCCCTATCATATTCCTTTTGGAATATTGGAATATTCTAAGAATAGTCTGGAATATTCCGGAATATCTGTGGAATATTCTCTGAATATGCGAATGGAAATTCCTCAGATATTCATCGAATATACCCAAAAGAATATTCTATGTTGAATGTTCTTGGAATATTCCAATTAACATATTCTTAAATAAAAAAAGTGACCCAAGTAGGGATCGAACTCGTGACCTCGAGACTATCAGAGCAACGCCTTGACCACTAGGCCAGTAATCGAATTGAATAATGTCGTACATATCAATTTCTTGTGAGAGCAGTAGTAAGACAAAGAGAGCCACAGCTCACATAGGGCTTTACCTATTGGGACTTCTAGATCATGATCTAGATTTCCCAATAGGTAAAACCCTATGTGAGTTGGAATTCTACTTTTTCACAAAATGCTAACATGTAAACCCCTATGTGAGTTCGTAACCTAAAGAGAGAACTAAATCACATAGGCCTTTCAGTACTTGTACTTGATTTAGAAATCGAAGTACTGAAAACCCTATGTGAGTTGGAATTCTACTTTTTCGCAAAACGCTAACATGTAAACACCCGTATGTGAGTTGGTAACCTGAAGAGAGGGACAGATCACATAGGGCGTTACTTCAACTCATGATCTAGAGTTCCCAATAGGTAAAACCCTATGTGAGTTGGAATTCTACTTTTTCAATAGGTGAAGTTCTATGTGATTTCGTAATGTGAATATTGTCTGTTTTTCAATGAATTGCGAGAAGGTCTTAACGGTGTCGAAGGATCACCCTGTGATTCCGGATCGCCCTGTACACGGCGATTCTGGTCGCGCAAATTAGCATTATAATGATGCGCCATTAACTCCGATATTACTGCAATCTATAAAAATGTGCACTTATTGCACAAACAGAGAAATAGACCTAATAAGACTGATAAGAAATTTCTGGAAAAACAAATTAGCGATATAATGATTTGCGTCAGTAATATTGCTAAATAATCATAATTTATTTTAATGAGGGCCCAAAAAGGTATAAAAGAAATAGAAGGTAATGTGGAAAGCATTGCATTGTGAAAGTTCTTCTTAAACTTGTGAAAACCAACATAAAACATTCTCAAGGTGGGTAAGTAATATTATGTTACATAATATTGTCTCATCAGTGTGTATGATTCGGTTCAACTTTTGATGATGATTTTAATATTTCTACACTATTTCCATCTTCATTGCAGATGGATCTCGAAGCAATCAATAAGGAAGGATCTTTGGCTAGAAAAAAAAGCATCAAGTTGTCTGATCTGCATGCTGATACACCGTATCCTATAAGTTCACTACGTGTCGTCAAGACCCGATTTGGTGATAGCATTCTCGTCGAGCTGGACAACAACGTTGTGTTTCTACCCAACAGAGTAACACATTTACTGAAGGGACAAGAAGCAAAATTTGTTCCAGGCAAGTATTCCCTGGTATACAAAGGACTTAAAGACGTAGGGAAACCGAAGGAGGCTTACCAATTTGAGTTGGTCGAA
Source organism: Phaedon cochleariae (assembly GCA_918026855.4). NCBI lineage: Eukaryota > Metazoa > Arthropoda > Insecta > Coleoptera > Chrysomelidae > Phaedon > Phaedon cochleariae. The sequence goes on along the minus strand of OU896722.1, from coordinate 16,747,518 downwards.
ACTGCGAAGAAATAGCATTGCGAGTGAGTGCGTTCTATAATGAAATTTTGATAATATTTAGATATGGACACTCAATATTGTTGCCGTTGTGAAAAATATTACTGTTTTTGTAAAAATTCTATAGGTTTGCATAATTTTCTCTCTACTCTGTCAAATCTTCAAGCAGCATACAATTCGAAACCGTCTGATGAAAAAAATATATCAGGAGTCGATAATACAAATTTGTACTGCACAGAAACGTTACAAGATAGTCCATGTGGAAATAATTCTACAAATCATTTCGATTGTATGCAACAAGGTTGTAGTTCTGACTCAAATAGATCTGTGGTATTTAAATTGTCAGAACCACCAAAAAAGAAACATTCAAACTCAGGTAATTGTGAAGAATTAGACTTGTCAGAACCACCAAGAAAAAAGAAATTTATTGATTGAATTCCCAAAATATAAAATAATTTTCAAAGTGTTATCTGTATATTATTATTGTACGTTGAAATCGAGATTTGTGGTGTCATAAGAAGAAGTGAAATGGAGGAATCTGATATTGCCAAAACGAGTGATTACATCGTGAGTTTATTCAATAAAGCATTCAAGCTTCTCTCAGATTCCACTAATTCAGCAACCAAAAAACACTGGATCAAATTGAATGATCATCATCAAAGGTTATTCAATAAAGCTATCAGAGAAACGCATATGAATGTTTCATCGTTGAAAAAACTTCAAACTAATATCGGACACTTGAAACGATTCAGAAAATTGATTAATGATCTTTGCATATCGCATGTTGGTAGAGGACTTAGTGCATACTCTGGAAAAACGAGGAAAGAAAGGATTAGGTGGGAAGATATACAGTCGGCTTTTTCAGGACGCATTCGATCAGGAATAATAATTAATTTGAAACACCTTGATGTTAAACAGTTCTTGAAAGATTCATTTTCCCTTTTTCAAAACAGAATAAACAGAATGTTGAAAACATTTCATGTTATAAAAGTTAATACTTGCTTTTGTGGTGAATTCATGAAGAATAATAAAAATGATGAAGTAATAATTGAATACAAATATCTCAATACGAAAAATTTCATCATTGACATTGGTGTTGATTTGAAAAAATGGTATGAAAATAATGTGATTGACGTTCTCTTGAATAAATTAGATGAGTTCCAAGAACGTGATAGTGGTTGGGCCTTACACAAAATAGTTAGTTTAGAAGTCAATATAAACAAGGTGGAAATGGGGAATGGAGGTGCATCCTACATTAAACTTCCTAGCCAAATCGAACGTAAGCGAGCTTGTGTCAATGTAAAAAATTCAGATGAAGCTTGTTTTGCATGGGCTATCACTTCATGTTTATTTCCTGCACAACGTAACTCTTTCAGAACTCCTTCGTATCCGCATTACAGTGAGGTTTTGAATGTGACAGGCATTCAATTTCCTATGAGGTTGAACCAGATTTCAAAATTCGAAGTTTCGAACAATTTATCTGTTAATGTGTTCATTCTGGAAATGGATCGAAATAAACAGATGACTACGGTTCCAATAAGGATTACTAAGAATAAGATTCCAGAAAGACATGTCAATTTATTGATGATTCAAGATGAATATGTTGTCAGGGAAAACTTGATGGCACTCGATGGAGATGTTGAAGAACCATCATTTTTCGATGACAATGTTGTCGATAAAAAATTTCATTTTTGTTGGATAAAAAATTTATCACGATTAATTTCTAGTCAGATAGGAGAACACAACGGTAAAAAGTATGTATGTGATAGATGTTTAAACTATTTTACGAAACAAGATACATTGGATTCACACAGTATTCATTGTCAAAAAGTGAACACAACTAAAATATCATTTTCAGAAGAGAAATACATATCTTTCAAGAATTCTCACCATAAAGAAAAATTGTCATTCGTAATTCATGCCGATTTTGAGTCTTTGCTCATACCATTCGAAGAGAAACAGAGAAAAAAACTCAGTAAAGGAGCTACAAGAGAACGGCCCCAACTTTCAAAATTCTAAGTCATTTTTCCCCAGATTCTACGGAAATTCTACGCTGCACGGCGGAAAGCCCCATAAGAGCCCATGTGTTAGAGAGACAGACGATGCGATTTTTCCCCAGATCTACGGACTTTTTCCATGAATTTTAAGGTCCATTCTGGTCATTTTTGGCGCTTTCAAGGTCATCCGTCTCCGACGAGTGAGAACGGCGATTCTGGTGCTGCAGACCTCTGAACGCTCTCAATTAGGATTGTTCGATGGGCCCTAACCTCAACTATCGAACAATCCTAATTGAGAGCGTTCAGAGGTCTGCAGCACCAGACCTCAACCTCAACTATTTTATAGGCCAATGGCCGCAGTGGAGGGCCTGACAATAGGCCCACTCACGTTCAACCTAACCTCAACTATGGCCAGATAGTGAATATTATATTAACTATAGCTTGTTACCTATCAAATGGAAGGTCTTTGCTTGAATTTTACGAGAATCAATTTTTGAAGGGTCCCCAAGGGCCATATAGTGAATATTATAACAACTATAGGTTGTTGTATATCAAATGAAAGGTCTCTGCCTGAAATTCACGAAAATCAATTTTTGAAGGGCCTCAAGGGCCATATAGTGAATATTATGCCAACCATAGGTTGTTGTATATCAAATGAAAGGTCTCTGCTTGGAATTTACGAAAATTAAGGGCCTCAAGGGCCATATAGTGAATATTATGCCAACCATAGGTTGTTGTATATCGAATGAAAGGTCTCTGCTTGGAATTTACGAAAATCAACTTTTGAAGGGCCTCAAGGGCCATATAGTGAATATTATGCCAACTATAGGTTGTTGTATATCAAATGAAAGGTCTCTGCCTGAAATTCACGAGAATCAACTTTTGAAGGGCCTCAAGGGTCATATAGTGAATATTATGTCAACTTTAGTTTGTTATTTATCAATACAAATGTCTCTGCTAGAAATGAACAAAAATCAATTTTTGAAGGGCTTCAAGGGCCATATAGTAAATATTATGTCATTTGTATGTTGTTGTACATCAAATGGAAGGTCTTTGCTTGAATTTTTCGTGAAGTGCCATTTAGTGAATATTATGTCTATAGGTTGTTGTATATCAAATGAAAAGTCTATGCTTGAATTTAGGTCAGTCAAAAGTGTTATCATGTTTTGCTCATGATATGTTTTCATGATATATTGAATAAATATCGAATAACTCGTAACCAAAACTCGTAAAACATATCTGAGTTTCACCAAAGGATTGAAATCAAACTCAATGTAGTCAATTCTTTAATATATTCGATGATCTATACAAATAACAGCACATTTCCCCACCACCCTCGAGGTAGTGCGTTTTGGCGCATTGCTTCTTTTTTTGAAAGTGGAAAGCTCCCCGGTAGGCCTACTCTGACCACTTGTGGTGATAAATAATTAGGTTATCAAAAAATAGCATTTTTTTTTCAGATTGCACGAAGATTTATTCCTAAATTAATAAAAACACTTCATTAATTCGTCTGATGGCCCTTTCTCCAGACAGATGATTGCTAACCTAATCATACATCACATTCTATTTGAAAAATTAATGATGTGAGGTCCTCAACTATCTATCTCCATTGCTTCACCTTTTATGGAATAATGACCCCATGGAAGAGTTTCGTATGATCCTAGCACCATATATCTCTTGTCATCTCCGGAACTGAGGGCAATTTTTTCTTGAGTGATTGAATGGACCTGATGCTTCTTCGCTCTTATTAGATTTTGGGAAACCTTTTTATGTTTGGCTGTTTCCAGACATTCGACGTAATCCTCGAAATTTATAGTTGTTTTGATGACAGACGATTTTACACCTTTTGCTTTTCTCGTGATACCCATATTCTTAATGATTTCATTGATTTCGCCTTCATCATAATCGTCATCTTGTAACTTCTTCCTCTTCTTTTCAATATCATCATCAGTTACCAGCACCTTTATCGAGTATAATTTGGATCGTAGACCTACATAATCCGTCATTATTCGACTCTTGTTCTCATCTGATAACATTCCCAGCACCTTTATATTAACTTGCGGTATTCCGAATTGATTATTCATAGGATAGTCGGAGGTATCGAATCGTTGAAAACAATCTCGCTTCATAACTTCATACGGATCTTGATCGGCAATCTCGTAAATTAGGCTATCAGTATCGGTGTAGAGAACTGAGCAATCATGGAATGTGTGAGCCATATAATCGTAGTGAAAGTCATAAAGGGTAGTCTTAGCTAAATCGAGAATCACTCGACCGACATAGATAGGCTTGTTTAGGAAGATTTCCAATTTTCCGAGTTCAACTGCAACCAAGTTCTCGTTGAATATAGTACAGTTCTTGAATTCGGGTTTGGAAATGAAAGCCTCTGCACCATATCTTCCGGCCCACTCTGTCAATAGTCGCACGTTCACCCTCTTTCTCACGTTTTCCATTGTTTTTCCGAAAACAGCATTGTTCATGAGTTTGAATAGGTTTTTTTCAAACTCATTCTTTGCTTGCTCACGGAGGTTGGTGTTCAGATCAATATATGATTTGAGCCATATAGATTGGCGGAACTTGAGGACGCGATGAATTTTGGTCAGGACCAACCCATGCTCTAGCGCTTGTTTGAGTGCTCGGTAGTGGATGACGTACTTCTCCTTATTATTCAGCGTTGCCATCAGCTTGGTGGGTTGAGTAGACCTCGTTGGAGGTTTCATCGTTTTCGGGTTGATATGTTGCGGACAAAAAGGAATATCTTTATGAACATCATGAAAGCGTTGTGGGTATTCAAGGTTAACTTCCAGTATATACCCTTCATCTGCATCATCAGCAACGGTTGTAACATCGAGATTAGTGTCCGTCCATTGAAATTCTCCATATGGCAATGCCTGAGACATAGCCCACCCATATTGATTGTTGACATCATAATACATCAGATATGAGTCGGGCTTTGCTGGATCATACGAAGGCATGTATTTATTGTTGGCATGAGCTCTTCTCCTCGAACAAATTTGACTGAGGCCTCCTCGAATTCCTTTTTCGATAAATAGAAACATGTCAGGATCGGTGAGAAGCTCCAATTCCTGCTTTGTATGCTTCAGCATAGCATCCCACGTGAACCCTGGCAACGTGAAATAATGGGCTGGATCCAGACCATAGGTCGTGTGACAGCTGGATCGAAACTGCTCGAAAACATCGGCCAATAGCATGATATCGGTCTTCATGTATAGATCCACGTACTGCCCCAGATTTTCACAACCGAATTTCGACCACACAAGCTTGGCTCTCAGATAATGTCTGCGTGGACAGGGTTTTTCATTCAGTTTGTTGAAGAAAGCATCAATTGGTGGTAGCTGCGTCTCGTTGAAGCGTTGAAACGAGTCGATGTAGTCATACGGCATCACACCTTTCTTAGTTAGAAGCTGGAGCTGATCTTCGGTGATGGTAGAAAATTGAGACCTCAAGTTCGGAAATTCCTCTAGATATGATGCCAACATATCCAGAGAAGAATTCATAAATCGAAAGCTATCGATGAAGCGGAAGCCTATTCGTGAACCTTCATTGAATTTGGTGAAGGAGATATATTTTTCTTTGGTGATTGGCAACAAATCAACTCGACCCTTCATTTTAGATGCTATATCCTCAATGATGAAATTTGCATCATAGCCGCTCAGATTGTGGAACACAACAGGCACCACATGGCTGTCCTGGTACCGAATATTACAGCTTTCATGCGCTGGACCTCTATAATTTTTTTTCCGGAATGAGATGCGTATGGTCACGAACTTTCTTATCATCACGTCCAAAAGGTTGTTCACAAATGTGGCAGTATGTTGCTTTTCTGAATTCTGCTTCCTGCTCAGCAGTCATGTCGATGTTGTATGGACATAAGAACACCGTAGACATATCCTCAGCCAACTGGTTGAGCTCATCAGCGAACCACGCCATACAGTCCTGCCCTCGGTATGAGCGATAAAAGGAAAGAGAATCATCGTAGGAGCATTTCATAAAGTATCCGACGGCAGCTGGAACGTGGTGCTAAGGCTTCTTTGGATCTTCAGTTTTCTCCAAAACAGACTCTAAATCAGCATAAACCATGAATGAGGCCTTCTCCTTGTTCTTATGGTTCTTGAATTTCAGGATGTTTTTTCCCTCCTCAGGCATTCTGATTGCAGTCTCATTCATTCTCAAACAATTTTCAACATGTTTATCGAGTTTATCTTGTGACCGGAAATAATGGAGACAGCGGTCGCAGAAGAATTTACGACCATTTTCTCTGCTCAGCTGAGAAGATAGCAGTCTGGACAGATCCTTTATCCAGCAATAGTGATACTTGGTGGGGAATGAAAGCTTTTCGCTAGCATCTTTCTCATCAAAGTAAAGATTCTGAATGAGAAGGAGATTGAAGTGTCGGTCTTTCTCATCCTTTGTCAAGTATGTAGGCAAAGTCTGCAAGTTTCTTGATTTCTTTTGTAGAATGTAAAGATTGATTGACATGTCATTCTGTTTTTCGAACCGAGGAATCTGTTTGACAGTCATAGGAAACTGAATGCCCTTGAGGTTGAGAACTGTAGAAGGGTGGGGGTATGAGGATGTTCTATCTGTATGATGAACATCAGGATACATCGCAGAAGTTATCGCCCAAGCAAAGCATAATTCATCTTCGTTTTTTACGTTGATGCAAGCTTGCTTCCGCTTTATCTGAGAAGGCAACTCGATGTATGAAGAGCCAAGTTGAGGAGTAAACTTGTTGATGTTCACCCCCAAATTGATGATATTTTTCAGCGCCCATCCGCTGTCACGCTCTTGGAATTCCTCCAACTCTGTCAAAATTGGTGCTGTAATCTTTCCATCGAACCAAACATTCAAATCAGTATCTTTATAGATGGGAGAGTTTGAGGTAGTAAAGTACTTGTACTCTCTAAGTACACTATCTCCCTTCACAAGCTCAAACTCTCCACAGAAAACTGAATTGACCTTGATTGCAGCATCTCTTTTCAACGCGTTCTGGATACGCCGGCTGAACAACGCTTTGCAATCAGTCAAAAAAGCCGCAGGATCCTTATGCTTCAAGTTCGAGATTACTCCAGTCCGAATCCTGCTATTGAAAGCCGATGAAGAATCGTCCCAGCGAACTCGGTGTTTAGCAGTTTCCTTTCTTGATGTTAGTCCGGCCCCTTTCTTTTGAAGTGCTTTAAACTGGTTCCGCAAACTTCTAATATTCCGGAGACAGGCCTCCAGATGCTGCTTCTCCCCAAAGGTCTTCGCATATCTCATTTTCCACATTCTCGTAATCCTTTTCTAACCTCCTGTTCATCATTGTTAGATTTCACAGAGCCCAGTATTGAAGCGATGTACTTCAGCAAGTCGGCAAACAGCGACATTTCCACAACTGGGAAAATATAAAACTCTAATTGACGATGAAAATACGTCTGCACTCAAGCGTAGTCAGTGATAGAATGCGATGGATTGGGACTTCTGAGCTGAGTTTAGGGTTTTCGCATTCCCCCTCCTCAGACGCATGCGCAGATCACCCTTTCATCTCTGATTCCTTCTATGATTTATCCTGAACTGAACGCAGCCAACCGCACAACGAAAAAACTAAATCCCGAGTCAGAACATCCAACAATGTGAATAAGATATGAAGCGTATGTGAAGGTTCAACGAAATATATTTGTAGACAATAGCTTTATGGATCTTTTCACATCCAACTATCATATGGAGCAGTTATGGCAAATATATGTGAGCGAGGTCATCAGGTGTATACTGCACGAAAACTTTGCGATAAATGTTTTTTAAAAGGGGGGCTTCAATAGTGGAGAGTGGATTCCCTTCAACATCAACTCATGGGTTAGTTATGAGAGTTTCAGAAAATGGCAATTTGATTATGATCGACGTCAATTATTGTGCGAGAAATGTGGAAAATTCAACAATAGAACAGACATGTTTCGCCACATGAAGAATATTTATAAAATGAAAGACTTTTCCATCCAATTTGTCCACCATAGTCCGACTCAAGGAATAGAGTGTAACCTGACTGATTATCGAATCGCGATTGACAGGCGTACCGGAGATAATTAGATCGCTTTAGCAGTCTTCAGAGCAGTCAGACACATCAGACACCATAGGGCCCGCAATGGAATAATGGAGGAAGTGGCAGATTTGAAATACTGTATTTCCTGTATCTAGTGAACAATTCTTCAATAAAGGTCATATGAAACCTGAACAAAAAAATTCGTGATTGAAGAGATTGTTATGTATATGAGATATCAATCTCGAACTACCGGTCACAGTTTCAAAGTTGTGAGACATCAGCAGGAGCAAGACGACAAGAATGGTGTAGAAAACATTTGTGAGTTTCCAAAGTAAGAAAAACTACACTTCTTGTTGAATTCTTCAGACTTACAATGAAGGAAAATTCAAGGATTGTGGAATATTGCATATATATTCATCAATAAATGTGCTCATTCTTATTGTTCCTCTTGTTCATTTTGGAAATCATTGTTGATATTTATTCATATCGATAATGTATCTAAAAAATCAATAAATTACACAATTGACTCGGAATTTATACCTATTTTTCCAAACTGAAGGAAAAAATTGATTTTTAGTCAGATTTTAGATTTAATTTTTCAGGTCATAAACTGAAACAATAAGAATTGACCAAACTATCATAACATAATTGAATCAATATTACAAGAACATTTCGTGTGAACATAACATACTCCAAATCAGCGTTAGGTCAATAATCATCATTTCCTGAAAATATTCTAGAAATGTCAAATAGACAGTCTTCGAAAAATTAGGTTATATAATAAGTTGATTATTGCTAGCATTCATCTTGAAATTAATTGTTTTCGAAGAACATTTCGAAGACCAAAGAATATCTGAATATAACGCAAAAAGTTCGAAAGGGCAAATTTGGCACTACCTTCAAAATTGTTTCACTCTGTCTGTTAGCCATAAATATTGAGTTTTTTCGAACTCCCTCGCACGTTCACATGATATTTTTTTCTCAAAATGTATGTACCTGTTGAAGTGATGCTATAAAAATTGACTGACCCTGTATATACACATTATTAATTTGTTTCATATGCTGAATTTGCTATTTGTTTATAGTACACGTGCACATTCGCCCGTTACTTCCATCAATTCTAATTCAAAAGAAGTATGGAAAACATTCCAATTAACCGAAATTGAAGAATTGTCAGGCAGGGTTATAAAAAGAAGAACCGATTGTTGGGTCCATTAGTTTGTCAGTTTCTTTCATACTGCTAATATGCCTAGAGAATGCAATTGGGGAAGACCTTGCAATTGCAGCGAATGCATTCCCGATGTGAAGAAAATGTGTGAAATCTGCTACGAAAAGGAAGGTTTCAAAGTGGGGAGTACTCTCAGAGAAGATTGAAAAGGATGCAAATACTAAGAATTCACCACATGTTGTAGGGATTGTTACTGGGAGGAACATGGTGAGAAGAAAATAACTGAGTTCAATCGGATGCTAAGAGTTCTGGAAGAGCAGACCAATAATCCCACTGAAATGCGTATCAAAGAAAATTTCACCAATGAAAAGGATATCAGCAGTGCTTTGTGTAAGATGTTCGATCGGCAATCACGGAGTTTGAGGAGAAGGCATCAGTTCTTCGCAGAATTTGGAAAAATGAACACAAAGATATATTGGAAAACAAGTGATAAACGAATTGAATTTGAAAGTGGTGTGCTTGCTACATATGGCGATGACAGTATAGTTTGGTTTAAAAAAATAGTTCTCGACAATGTAATGAAAAGAGTGAAGGAGCATGGTATTCCAATTAATTCTATTGATGTACAGTTATTTCCATCATTCACCAGTCACAGTTTCGGAGTTGTGAAACAGACACCAGCAGAAGCAAGACGACTAGAATGGTGTAGAACACATTTGTGAGTTAGGTCACAAAAACTATAGTTCTTGTTGAATTCTCCGAGTTTATTATGTTGATTCATGGCTGATATTCACAGAAAAGTCGAAGATTGAAAAATATTCAATATATTCATCAATAAATCTAACCATTTCTTCAATGTGTCTTTTATTCATCATATGAGGTATTAATTATAATATGTCTCTATCGATAATGTTTTCAATTGGCTTGAAATTCATATTTCTTCAATCTGCAGGAAAATGTTCATTTTAATTGAGATTTCTGATTTCAAATTTTTCGGGGGTATAAACTGAAGAGACTGGATTGCCAATCATAACATGATTCACTTGATATCAAAGGAACATTACTTGCATAGTTATCAATCATACAGGGTGTTTCAGAATTCAATATCAAGATTTCAGGAATTTGATGTTAAGATGAGACTTTTTTCTTTATGAGTAGGCAGAACGTTTCGTTATCTATATAAAGAGCGTTGAAGTTTCAAGATCATTTAAGGCGTTGAAAGAAAATTCTGAATTGAAAATCCCAATCACAAAGAGATAATGCGAATTCTTTTTTTTTTTTTTAGAACAATTTCTTCATATACCGGGTGTTGAAGGATCACGGTAGATTAATGAACTTATTTTGGTGATAAATCATTAATTTTCTCATTTTTGACGGGCTTCAATTTTTAAGCATTACACTTATCGATATGAGTACATCAGACTCGATTCGATTTGTCATGGCATAGATGGAAGATCATAAATGAGATTAGAATCAATATTGGAGTTTGAAATGTCACTTATGTGGTATCATCGGATTCATAAAATGACGCAGAATTCGAAAATGCCATGATATACAGAGTGAAACCGTAAGTGTAAAATGAAATATGTTTATATCAAAATATGACATTTATCAAGTTGATGGGCCATTCCAAATTTCAATCACTTATCTCAAGAACTAAAGGAGAAAATGGGGGTGTACTCCTGTTACACCCGGTATTTTTTCCTATTCATAAGATATCTGAGAATATTCTATCTGAATAACTCATTTAGGACTTCAATATCTACCAGCGGCGCACCACAAAGAAGTTCATAAAGCGAATAAGAGGTAGACAGGCTTGGCCCTCGAAATAAAATATCTTCCTCTAGATTCTAATAATCACTTGACATATTGTATAATCTGGACCCTGAAACGTTAACTTTTTTCTTTATCGCTTGGAGCGCATGAAAGGAAATTCCGATAATGTTTAAAGAACATCGAAAAGATAAAAACTATGCGTGGAGAAGGTATACTTGCCATTCAATAAGAAATAATTACAGCAAATATAACATTCCATTACATAATATTATTCAATAATGCTTCCTATGGTTTGCATCGACTGGTTCATCGACTTGTGAGTCAAGGTCAGTAATATAATGGAATACTCGCGCTAATTATGTGAAGAGTGGAAGTTTCTGTTTCTTATCATCGTATAGGAAGGTATTTGAACCGGAAAAATGAGTGGAGTACAACGATTATTCTGGTTTGACGCCAAAAATTGAACTGATAACGATGAAGAAAAAATATTCAATATTTTATCATCCGAATCACATTTCATATTCTTTAAATATTGAAAATATTCTTCTAATATAGGCTCTTTCATATTCAATGGGTTCGTTAATTTTCATTCAAAATATTCTGATAGTAAATTAAGAGTAGTCTCCCGGATAATAGAAATATGTTTTAAAATTGGAGCGATAATGTGAGAACGAAAAGTCGATATCATAATATGCAGTGAATTGTTTACATTATAATATCTGATATTTAACAAATATAATTCAATATTCTGTGGTATTAGCCAGGAAAGTGGTTGTTTTTCAAATTGTGTTATTTCCAATATTTGACAGTTATGAATATCATGTGGTAGTAGCCTGAAAAGAAATTGTTTTCTGTTTGATATTTCAGCAATGATTTTCATATTCATCAGAAGAAAATGAAAAATAATTGACTGACATTTTCGAAAAACTCCTATCCACTATGACAACCCATTTATCTTACATGAAACTTATGCAAACTTTGAAAAACAACTTTTAACAATAGAACGTCAAAACAGCTTGAAAAGTAGCAATATCTCCATCAGAAACCTAATTATCTTCAGTAATCAGCTACTTTCAATTTGAAATTGAATTATTGTTTTCTCGTTCGAGTTTACCTCTTCGTCTTCTGAATCCACTAGTAATTTATCGGATGTTAAAATTATCAGCGTCAAACTTGAAATGATCTTTCGACAATTCGCCTGCTCGCAAATATCGTTTCTGCCCAAAAATAACAAAAAAAAGTCCATATAATATCATCGATATTTGTAAAAAGTTACTTGTCAGAATATGTTTCTGCCACAAATACCCATCAATGTCCATTTAAATGTACATGGCAGAAATCTTACTGTGAATGAATTACCAACGCCCATTGGACGCCAGATCCCAGGAGACTTCACAGAAAATTTTCAGAGGAAAAAATTTATACCCGCATATTTCATTATCCTTTGTTCGAATGATTTGAATTTGAAAAATGAGAACGGCGATCGACGAAGAAAAAGATTTTTTACAGAGATCTCACTATATTGTTCCCTAGATTATCAGCTGTAAATTTGAAACAATATATTTCATTCGATAAAATAACTTGAAATTATCAGTTTTGGTTTTCGATAGATACAGAATTGAAATTTTTCATCCTGTTCAGCAAAGAAAACTAGTTCTATCACTATATTGTCTCTAGAATATAGTAAATGTTTTCTCTGATCAAAACAAGATTGATTTTGGGTATGATAAAATGACCATTTATTTCATTGTAGGCACTCAAAATCATTTCTGAACAAAAAAAAATATTTGAATGATGAATATTTGCACTGAAGAAAAATGGATTTTATTGAGAAACATCAGGCATTTTAGCATCAACAATTTCCCATTTTGTTGCTGGTTATTTCCGAAGCCACATCTTACTTGCAGGAGTTTGATATTTTCTAGGGTAATTGCCACTTTTAGGTGATTTAAGGACACGTGGGCCCTTATAAAATATGAACCCGACCCTCTGACGATAAGTTTTTTCTTTTTAAACACATGTTATAAACAATCATGTATCGTTTGCTCTGTTATTATATATTTTATTTGAATTTCAACTCTCTTAACTTTGCACTAATTTCGGCTGATGATAGGCTTATGTGAGCCCGAAACATGTACCTTTTTTGATCTTTGATTATATTGAAAGTTGTGGAGATGATTTTGGGTTTTTCATCTGTGGATAAACAATTTCCATTATATGGGATATGATTTATGCTCATATATCTCATTATTCTAGTTCTAATGATTTAAAATTTGAAAATGAAACTTGATCAATGAAGAAAAATGTTTTTTCCTTGATTCCTCATGTTCACAAGATTATCGACTCGCAATTTCAGAAAAAAATATATCTGATAAAATCACATTTGGGTTTTGATAGGCACTCAGTGAACACATAATTGGAATTTCGAATCCTGTTCTGCACAAAAAAGATAGTTCTTTCACTATATATTGTTTCTGGAATAGAAAATGAATTATCTGATTGAAACCAAATGAACATTGCTATTATTCGAAAAATGTTTCTTTGTGTGCCACACTCCACTCATGTTATGATATTTGCGATATTTCCATTAGGTTCTCGTCTCTGACCTTGAATATATGTGTTAAATTTATTCAATCATAAAGAATGTGGTTCGAAATCAATAAATTCATTTTGATACACAATGATAAGACGGGATATGTTAAGGAATCTTGTTGTGTATTTTTTTTTTCGTAAATTAAACATATCTTCGACTAATTTTTCCATATTATGTTGTGAGGAATAGATAGAAATGTTGACATCCAGTTCAAGGAAAATCATATGAACAATTAGTCATCAAAGCATGAAATGTAGATGTATATTGGGAAAGTGAAAAACAAATTAATGACTCATCAAATACGATGATCAGAATGATAATCAAGTATATAAAAAAATCAGCTGTTCTCGATAAAAATGAGTAACTTCACAATAACAGGTTGTTTTTTATATAAACTTAGTACAAGTATTGTATTACACTTACATGAAATAAATCTGCACGCACAATTTCACTCGCTATTTCTTAGCAAATAAGCTCATTTTGAGCCTTATATACACTTTATCTAGTCCCGACAAGTTTGGTTTCTTATTATGTAATACTTGATAGTGAATGCACATGCAGTTATCGTTAATTAGGATTATCTACAACATACAAAATTACCATATGAAAGGAGAACATTTATCAACACAAGATTGGTTTCCGAGATCAGCATCAAAGGAGCTAATATTTGTTCTTTACACATATATATAGTATGATGCAAATGTATGGATTAAATTCATTATTCCAGGAATGGGCGACTTTACAAAACATTTCAAAAACACTGAAGTTTTGATAAATGTTAAGTTACCGGTGTTGCAGTAATGACATAATGGATGATTTTTCTCAAATACAAACAAGGGTCATGTGATACGTCATTTGAAAGGACTACTTATCGTCTATCCAACAGTCAAGAATGCTCATTTGTTTAACTGAAAGAGGTCTGCTATTGAGAATTGAACATCGAAGGGTAGTCTAGTCAAAATAAATCCATTAAAAAAGTTCAAAACTCTACTTTTTTGATTCTTTTTCAAAGTCGTCTAGATTTGAAATGGATTTATTCCATACATTCGCGGCATACCGTAGATATATATACATAATACATTTTTTATAACAAAATATGAATCATTTTGAGGATTTTGGGTGTATGATAAATTGACATTCATCATACAGGGCGTGGAAAGAAATTCTGAATTGAGACTCTATCACGAATCTGCGATTAGTGGTCTATAAAAAATCACAAGTTTCCATCGTTCAAGTTCGAACCTCCTGATTGGGTATTAAAGTGTTGAAAAGGAACATATTCTCTAACATTTTTCATAACAAAATATGAATCATTTTGAGGATTTTGGGTGTATGATGAATTGAGAATCTTTGATGTAATATTCGTTTTCAAAATTGTATGCCTTGGTCAAGATGTTGGTTAAGTAGGAAGCAATAGCTTCTGTGGGTGCTCCAATGGAAGCTACAATTGGTCTAACCGATAACGTTGGTTTGTGAATCTTGGGCAATGCATAAAATTTTGGAGAATTGCTGCTATAACAAGTCAGTTTCTTTTTAACTGAATCATCAATTTGATTATTATTATGTAGTTCCTTTATGAGGTTATTGCTGACTCTCTGTATGGAATTTGTGGGATCTTTAGCAAGTTGGGTGTAAGAAGAGTTGTTTAAAATGAGATCATTTGACAAGCTTATGTATTGATCTTTTTCCATTATTACTGTTACATTACCTTTGTCAGATGTAGTTAGTATCAAATTGGGATTATCTTTCAGAAATTTTCTTGATTTATGTAAAAGGTTTTGAAAAACTGATTGATGTTTGAATTGACATTGAATACTATTGGTGATGATATTCACTGCTCTTGCTATAGTAACACTTTTCTGATTACGATCTGTAATGGAGGAAGTAATATAGTCTATATCAGCCAAAATGTTCTTAATAGAAATGTCTTTACCTATTCTTGGTTCAATGCTGAATTTTGGACCTAATGACAGAAATTGTTGAATGTCATCTGGTATGACTGTGTTAGAGATATTTTTTATCTACTTAGGGTTAGTTTTCAATTTGGTTTTCGACTGGATTTCTTTTAAGTTATTCAATTTTCTAATATTTTTGATTCTGACTCTATGAAAAAGTTTGTTATATGAGATCTGTTGTCTACCACTGAAGTTAAGAGAGGTAAGTTCATTCGTAAGTGAAATTATAGACTGTTTAGTGAGATCTCTGTAAAAAATCTTTTTCTTCGTCGATCGCCGTTCTCACAGAGGATAGATACCTTCAAACATTCGAACAAAGTAGATTCTTCGTGACTTTTACGTATTTCACCTCTTTGACCGACAACATTCATGACCATTTGCGTTCCTGCCACTCAATTACCATCATTAGTCGTATCGATTCATCTGTTATGTTGCTTCTCACTAATTATGCTATGATTTTCGAATTTATATTACTGTCTCGATATTCACCACACCTGAAGCGATTTTTTCGATGAGATCGAAGATGATTGCGTTTACCGCTTGATATGGTTTGCACCACACTCCTTATATGGAAGTTTTACTTTCATATATAAGATGAAAATGAACTACACTTCAAATAGAAATAATTTTTTCGTATTCTTTCACAATTTCTTTTAGTTTTTGAATTTCACACGAAGCTAGGTTGTGCAGATTCAACTTAGTCTCAAATGAAACAATAACAAGCCATAGTTGATATAACATCCCCTATATGGCCCTTGAAGCACTTCAAAAATTGATTTCCGTAAAATTCAAGCAGAGACCATTCATTTGAGGTATAAGAAGCTATATAGTTGACAAAATATACACTATATGGCCCTTGAGGTCCTTCAAAAATGGATTTCCGTAGAATTCAAGCAGAGAACTTTCATTTGATGTATTACTAGCTATAGTCGACATAACATTCTCTATATGGCCCTTGAGGCCCTTCAAAAATGGATTTCCGTAAAATTCAAGCAGTAAAATTTGATAGGTATCAAGCTATAGTTGACATATCATTCACTATATAGCTCTTGAGGCCCTTCAAAGATGGATTTTCGAAAAATTCAAGCAGATACCTTTCATTTGATAGGTAACTAGCTATAGTTAACATAATATTCACTATTTGACCCTTGAGGCCCTTCAAAAATTGATTTTCTTTAAATTCGAGCAGAGACCATTCAATTGATAGGTAACAAGCTATAGTTGACATAATATTCACGATATGGGCCTTGCGGCCTTTGATTCTCGTGAAATTCAAGCAGAGACCTTTTATTTGATAGGTAGCAAGCTATAGTTGATATATTATTCACTACATGGCCCTTGCAGCCCTTGATTTTCGTAAATTTCAAGCAAATACCTTTCATTTGATAGGTTACAAGCTATAGTTGATATAATATTCACTACATGTCCCTTGAGGCTCTTCAAGAGTTGATTTTCGTAAATTTCGAGCAGAGACCTTCCATTTGAGGTATAACAAGCTATAGTTGACAAAATATTCACTATATGGCCCTTGAGGCCCTTGATTTCCGTGTGATTCAAGCAGAGACCTTTCATTTGATATACAACAACCTATAGTTGGCATAATATTCACTATATGGCCCTTGATGCCCTTGATTTTCGTAAATTTCAAGCAGAGACCTTTCGTTCGATATACAACAACCTATAGTTGGCATAATATTCACTATATGGCCCCTGAGGCCCTTAATTTTCGTAAATTTCAAGCAGAGACCTTTCATTCGATATACAACAACCTATAGTTGGCATAATATTCACTATATGGCCCTTGAGGCCCTTCAAAAATTGATTTTCGTAAATTTCAGGCAGAGACCTTTCATTTGATATACAACAACCTATAGTTGTTATAATATTCACTATATGGCCCTTGGGGACCCTTCAAAAATTGATTTTCGTAAAATTCAAGCAAAGACCTTCCATTTGATAGGTAACAAGCTATAGTTAACATAATATTCACTATCTGGCCATAGTTGAGGTTAGGGCCCATCGAACAATCCTATTTGAGAGCGTTCAGAGGTCTGCAGCACCAGAATCGCCGTTCTCACTCGTCGGAGACGGATGACCTTGAAAGCGCCAAAAATGACCAGAATGGACCTTAAAATTCATGGAAAAGGTCCGTAGATCTGGGGAAAAATCGCATCGTCTGTCTCTCTCTAACACATGGGCTCTTATAGGGCTTTCCGCCATGCAGCGTAGAATTTCCGTAGAATCTGGGGAAAAATGACTTGGAATTTTGAAAGTTGGGGCCGTTCTCTTGTAGCTCCTTTACTAAACTCATAAAAACAGCTCGCTATCAGAAACATGAAGCGTTCAGTGTAGGCTATTACTTGAAATGTAATTATGACCAGAATTTGACTTTTTACAAGAGTTATAGAGGTACTGATTGTATCGAATGGTTCGTTGATGAAATGAATGCCGTAACAGATCTCATAGACTCGAAATTGCAAGTCAATATACCGATGAAGATAGATAATCAAGATGTTCAAGACAAAACTACATGCCACATTTGTGAAGAACCTTTCACGACGTCTGATACTATCGTACGTGACCACGAGCATTATACAGGGAGATTTCGTGGATTTTGTCATTCTAATTGTAATCTTAACTACAGAAAATCACGCGTTGTACCAGTTTTTTTCCACAACTTATCTGGCTATGATAGCCACTTCATTATCAGAGATTTAGCGAAACATTCGCACATCACCTTGCTACCTATCAACAGAGAGAGGTATATCAGTTTCACAAAGTATAATCCAAAAACAAAATTAAAATCAAGATTTGTGGATTCATACCGATTCATGGCATTCAAATTAGATGATTTAGTGAGTTTCCTCGATAAAACAGCATTGGTAAATCTACGAAATGAATTTCTGGGGATTCATGAAGATAAACTAAATTTACTGTGTAGAAAAGGTGTATTCTGTTATGACTATTTGGATAATTTGGAAATACTCAATGGAAACAAATTGCCAGCAAAGAAATATTTTTATAGTAAATTAACAGATCAACATATCAAAGATGAAGATTATAATCATGCCCAGAATGTTTGGAATGAATTTCAAATTGAAACTTTAGGTGATTACTCAGATTTATATCTCAAAACTGACATTTTATTACTGGCCGATGTTTTCGAGAATTTTCGAAGCATGTGTCATGCGAATTATAATTTAGATCCTGCATACTATTACACGCTTCCAGGATTCACCTGGGATTGTATGTTGAAATATACGAAATGTCGGTTGGAAACAATTCAGGATGTAGACATTTTAATGTTAATAGAAAAGGGCATTAGAGGAGGTATAAGCCAATGTTCCAATAGGCATTCAATGGCGAACAATAAATATATGACTAATTTCAAAATCAACGAACCTCCAAAATATTTACTTTATCTTGATGTTAATAACCTCTATGGATGGGCAATGTGCCAATATCTTCCATATTCAGGATTTGAATGGGAGCAGAACATCGATAATTTTGATGTATTTGCAATTTCCGATGAGTCCCCTGTAGGATATATACTTGAAGTTGATATGAAATATCCGGAATCTCTTCATGATCTCCATAAAGATTTACCTCTCGCTGCCGAACACCTTGTACCTCCTAAATCAAAATTATCAAAATTGATGACCACTCTGTATGATAAGGAAAAATATATTTTGCACTATAGAAGTTTAAAGCAATGCATAACTAACGGGCTTATTCTCCAAAAAATCCACCGAATTCTTAGATTTAACCAAGCCCCTTTCTTGAAACCGTACATTGAATTGAACACTAAATTACGAACCCAATCCACAGATGAGTTTGGCAAACAAACTTTCAAAACGCTCAGCAATGCTGTTTACGGCAAGACTATGGAAAATGTTTGTAAACATAGAATCGTGAAACTGGTAAATAGTTGGGAAGGTCGATATGGGGCAAGACATTTGATTTCTTCTCCAAATTTTCATGATAGATCAATTTTTGTTGAGAACCTCATGGCTGTTGAGATGAAAAAAACTGATGTCATATTCAATAAACCCCTTTATATTGGTATGGCTATATTAGATATCTCAAAAATATGTGTTTATGACTTTCATTATGGATATATGTTGAAAAAGTCTGACCAAAATAATTGCAAATTGCTTTACACCGATACAGATAGCTTAATTTATGAATTGCATTGTGATGATGTCTACGAAGAAGTTATCAAAAATGATATAGATAAGTTTGATACCAGTGATTATCCTCCTGACAATAAGTATAATATCCCCTTGGTTAATAAAAAAGTTCCTGGATTATTAAAGATGAGACTTCTGGTGATATAATGACAGATTTTGTAGGGCTGCGATCGAAACAATACACATTTCTGGTTGAAGGTAGTGTCAACAAGAATAGTAGAAGGGGTGAAAATGAGGGAAAAAAATGCACAAAGAAAGCAAAAGGCGTGAAGTATTATGTAGTTAAACAAAAAATAACTTTTGAGGACTATTTAGAATGTTTACAAGAAAATAAAGAAAACATAAAAGTCAAAGGTCTATTCAATCACATAATCATAGAGTTTATTCCATTGAACAAACCAAAGTGGCACTAAGTCCTCATGATGATAAGCGATATTTATTGAAAAACACCACTGACACTTTACCTTATGGTCATTACAGTATTCTCGATTGATTCATTTGGGTCAAATTCGTCTTAAGAATGTTTTAATTCAAGAGAGATTTTCACAATGGAATCCTTTCAATTTGATGTCATATGTAATGTATTGAATTATCATTTTGAATGTCAATAAATTAACTATATTAATTATTATTTTGTTTCATTAACACCCAATCAAAACAAAAAGGTAGGTACGTCCATGTTCACAACAAAACAAGTTATTTTTCATCTCATTTTATTTTCTTTTCAGATCATTCATAATTTCATTTTTGTAGTACAATAAACATTCTCTTAAACAGTAGCTCTCAATGCTATCATTCAAAATATCACAAAATGTCTTAATGACAGACTCACCATCAACTTCATGATTTGTACGTACTAAAAGATTTTCAGTAAGATCAAGAATATTGTGATAAAAATAAAAAAAAGATATATTTCTCAACGTATTGATCTTATATGCAATTATGTCAAAATCTAATCTGATGATTTCTCTAATAATTTCTTCTTTGAAATACAATGTACAGCGGGCACTTTCCATTTTCAATATCTTGATTCCCATGAACTTTGTTGGAGTTATTTTCACTTGTTCGTCATAAGTCAGCTGCGGCACATTAACCTCTTCTTCACCATTTGCATCAAAATATTCTATCAGCAGTTGTCGAAGTGTATAAGTTAGAGTTGACCATTCACTCACATTGAAGGAGATACTAGATCCGTTATTGTATTCATCAATTTCACTGCAGGTTCGAAGCATCTGGCTACACTTAATCCGCAACAAATTGTAAATGGGCTATCATTGATATGAAAATCGGAATTGATGATGTACGTCCCTTCTTTCTGGATTTTTTCCATATAGTGGTGCTTCACTTTCTCTATTTCAGCCCAATAATCACTACTGTAGCCACTACTTGTGGTTGAACTTGTCGATTCTTCAATATTTGGATTCATATTATCACGTGAACTATTATAGGCAGAGATGAGTACAGAACTGATCAAGCTGGGAATTTGTTGATATTTATATATCATAGAAAAAACAAGTCTGAACCTGTTTATGATAATTAGCCGCAGCTTATCGCTCATCATTAAGCGTAAATGTGTTTTGCTACTTATCGCTCATCATCAAGCGTAAATGTGTTTTGCTACTTATCAAATGGCCTTCATGAAAGTTGTATACCAGTGTCATACAAAACTATCTTTGGTGATCCATGAGTTGTGAGATTTGTCTAAGCCAAGCCATTTGACATATATTTCATTTCTTTTGGTTCTCAACACTTTCTCAACTAGATAAATGTCGGGATATTTTGCTTTTTGCAATTCTTGTTCGTAAAATGCCCCTTGAATAGAATTTCCTGAAACGTCTTCTAGAAGATAAGTTGTCGGATTGGTTGCACGAATCTTATTTATTCTGAATAACTCATTCGACCAGTTTGGAGTGTACGATTTTGAAAATGCCTCACGATATTTACTTATTCGCACATAATCGTCTTCTTTGAATTTGGGAAATTTAGGATCACTTGTTTTCAAATGACTGTAAACTGTGTTGAGAAGTAACTCCTCATTTTTTTCATAAACTTGAATCGGTTTCATCCCTATTGTCCTGTGCTTAGTATGATTATATGTAGAAACGATATTTTCCAATAGGTCGATCCATTTATAATTTCCTTGGAGACTAAATTGTTTCCACATGATATTTCTTAATGTTCTATTTACACGTTCCACTATGCTGGCTTTCGTACTCGAGAAAGTGCTATAATGGTTGACCCCGTATATCTGCATGAGTTCACCAAACAATTTATTGTAGAATTCTCGCCCTCTGTCAGTATGCAGATTTTGTGGAGGGGATTTTGCGTGTGTCAGAATTTTTTTCATCGCAAGTGTAACATCCTTGGCTGATTTACTTTTTACTGGCTCACACCACACAAATTTCGAAAAAGTATTTATAACAACCAGAATGTATTTTAATCCTTTGTTGAATTTTGCATAAGGAATCATTTCAACCAGATCAGCTTCCCATAAATCATTCAACCCTTTGATTATAACCCTCCTTCTTCGGAACCGTCTTCTTGCTGGCTTATGGAGTTCATTTACCACTTCTTTTTTAATATCAGACATACTTGACGATTGGAGAATGAATAAGTAATTGAACGTACATACTATCTTTAGATGATTTGGATTTGTTGTAAAATTTCAAAATCGTTCCTTTGGAAAGTCTTTGACCAATCAGATCCGTCATGTCTATTGTGCTTGAACTATCCAGTACGACTGATAATAGTCCCGGATAGTAATCGACACCAATTATTATACCTTCTTTCAAGGGGAAGATATATTCGTTTGAATTATTTTGTAATTCATATACGTATGGCAATGGGTGCTTCTTCGTCTCCTCGGTTATTCTTCCATTGATTGTGATGACACACTCACTGTATAATAGAGATAAATTAATAGGGTGTTGGTGCACAGAGTAGCTGAGCTGAGATTGATCAACTCTTTGGTGTTGCAACATATGTCTATTGAATTTATCAATAGGCATCGTACCTAGACTAAGGAACCCTACTAAATGAACACCAAAGTTGTAGTACATAAAGCTTTATTTGATAATGTTGGCTTCTTTGAGCTCACTAATCACAGACATGATTTCATTTTCATGACCCGTATGCCCTGCATATTTTTCTGCTATCAGTAATTTCAATCTTTCCACAATTTCATTATAATCATCAAAATATTTGTATTCTATCTTCTTGTTGTTCAATTTCATCATTGATAATTTACTGACACCTTTTCCTGGTACAGACTGGGATCTAGTATGAATTCGTGGAGCCTTCGGGATAGCTGATGCAGTAGATTTACTCGATGCAGAAGGTATATGAACACGCTGCTGAAGCAGTTTTTTTCCTACATCCTTAGACATCGAATGGAGAGACGTTACTCTTGGTTTGATTATTTTAGCAAATTTCTCAGAATTAGAAGTGGACAAACCGTTTTTAGGATTATGATGCAAATAAATCGCCTTCGTGTCTCTCACTATGTCAATGTAATTTTCAACATCCTTGGGCTTGTAACCGATCGGTTGTTTCTTGAACATCAGTTCATATAGACCTGGGGAACCATTATAGGTTATTTCGTTCATGTGGAAATGAGGACCAAGAAATTCCACCGTACTATCTCCTATCATCCATTTATCAGTCGTTAATTCATATCTGATTCCGAAAGTATGGTCAAAATCATCTGGATCCCCTTTGAATATATCTTCGATGTAAGTTCTTGGTAGAGGTTTCTCATATTTTTCCAAGTATTTTTCCAACTCTGGATTAGCAGCTTCTTGAAGTCTCTCTACTTCTTGACGTAATTGGCCAAGACTTTGATCGAAATAACTCGCATCAGGTTCATGAATGAATGTTTCTTCATCTTGAGGACTTGATTCCTGTCCTGGCACCAATTTATAATACTGTTTCTGTGATTGCGGTGTTGAAAACGATTCAGGTTCTGTTTTTTCCACTTTGGGATGCGCTACTGTTGTCTGTTTGATTGATGTCAGCAATTCTTTCAGAGGAATCGTAATGGGTTCGTAAGTTCTTTCTAATGAACTTTTCGATTTGGAAATATCTGATTTGAGGGCTTGATATTTCTTCTTGACTGACTGTCTCGCTTTTACCAACTGTTTAGCGAGACTAGCATCCATGTTGAAACGATACTGAAGTACACTATTATGAATAGAATCGTTTTATATCAGACTATGAGAATTTCATCAAACCCTCTCCTATACCGACCATTCTTTATATCTCCATCCTTGTCGATTACTACAAAGCCGTATCTCTGCTTCCAACAAAATGAACATAACTCTGTAAATTTGCGAAATGACATATCAACATTCACATGATCGTCATAAATATGTTTCAAATTGGTGACGTCCTGTTTGAACATGATGATGAGGTTAGTGTTGTCTCTTGCTAACCTCTTAGGAATAGAACTGTAAGTCTGACAAAGATATAAAACGTCAGTATTTTTATGACGTCCGAAGCAGAAGAAATCTCTGATGATATTTTGATTGCATGTTGCAACATCATCGAATATGATTATTGAGTTCGGGGCTACTTCGTTCGGAGATATCACTTCATCACCATCGTTGTATTCATAATATCCTATTTCTTTTAGAGGTTTGAAGAGAGTTCTCAAATATTCGTATTTTGGCTGATAGAGAGACTTGGAGTACACATATATATTCTCAAATCTCAAACCGTTCGGATCATCGAGCAAACTTATCATACAGTTGGTTTTTCCACATCCTGATGAACCTACCAGGAGGCCCCTTTTCGAATTTCCTTCGAATATATCTCCATGTTTCTTCAGCTGATGTGGAATTATCAAATTATCATGATTGGTCACGGGAAGAATTACTTTATGTTTCTTTACTTTCATCTCTGACGATCAAATGATTACTGATAAATTGTTAGAAAAATCTCATTATTATAATATAGTGTTGAAGATCGGTGCCCTTCCAGTATAAGATAGAACTTCTACGTGGGTTATATAATGATTGTATACGATCAAAGAATCAGTAATCGAAAGAATACTAAGGGGGCAGGTATATTGAATACTCTCATAAATGAGTTGCCTTTCGAACTGCATATACCTGGTTACAATTTTTGTGGGCCAGGTACAAAGTTGTCCGAAAGACTTGAACGTGGGGATCGAGGTGTCAACCCGCTAGACGAAGCTTGCAGAGAACACGACATAGCCTATTCTAAATACCCTGATTTGAAAAGAAGGAACCAAGCAGATCGAATTTTGGCCGAAACAGCATCGAGACGTTCGAGTGAGAAAAACACGAGAGTTGGTGAGAAAATTGCCTCGCTTGGCATTGCAGGAATAATGAAAACTAAGAGCAAACTAGGTATGGGATTGAATAATGAGATGATGATAGCAAAAATAAGGAAGAGAAATAAAAGACGTAAGAAAAAGGTGGGAGGAGCAATCAGTTTCACTCGAGCTATTCGCAAAAAAAAGGAAGGGGTCAGAGGTAAAAGAAATATTGACATTATCCAGGCTGCCCAACAAGCACTAACATCAATAGGTGGTAGAAAAGTTTTGAAGCCTAGAAAAAGAATTATCCCCATTCCCAAATCGGGGGGTTTTATTCCACTGATTCCCCTCTTTGCTGCACTTGGTGCACTCGGTAGCTTGGGTGGTGGTGCTGCTGGAATTGCGCAAGCTATAAATAAAGCTAAAGCAGCGAGAGCACAACTGGAAGAGAACAAAAGACACAATTTGAAAATGGAGCAGGCCGCTTTGGGAAAAGGCCTATTAATGAAACCTTACAAACATGGTCTTGGATTGTTTCTGAAACCGTATCCAAAAAACTGAATTTGAAGCTACCACACCGTCCACTGACCAACGTAGATTTATTGAAATTTGTAAAAAAATTACAAATACCGTATTTTCGAGGGGTGTTTATGTTGGATGAATTTCCTGAGAGAATCAGGAAATATGAGTGTGGCATAGCTAACCTTAACAGAAAAAGTGAGAAAGGCAGTCATTGGGTGTGTTATAAAAAATCCGGACGTCATATCTCCTACTTTGACAGCTACGGTGACTTAAGACCACCTCTCGAACTCATCAAATATTTCAATAGTGATAGTGATAATATTCAAGAAAACAATCCATATAATTGTGGACATCTATGTCTCAAATTTTTATATAATGAATATAATGTTTGAAATTCAAGTAGTCCATTATTGGAAGTGGTGAGAAATGTCATTATCATTTTCCCTTTCTGGCACCTCCTCAGTTTTGAGTTCTGACTTCAACCCTCCCATTTATTCAGAAGAAAATGCAGAATATGGAATTGGATTGATTGGCTTTGAAACTTTCAATGTCATCCCGAATATTGATGAAAAAAATAATCAATTCGTATTCGGCAACAATGATAACTCTATTACGATTCCTGAGGGCTCATACGAAATCAGTGATCTCAATGAAACTATTTCTTCACGAGTCAAAGATATCGATAAGGATGCAAAAATAAATATCATACCAAATTTCAATACATTGAAAGTAGTCATCGATACAAATAGAAAGATTAATTTCAAATACGACCGCACGATTAGAGAATTGCTGGGATTCAATAATCGTGTTCTAGAAGCATATCAACAACATACGTCTGATAAATCAGTGAACATCTTGGGTGTCAATGCTATCAGTATATATTGCAACTTAGCAACAGGCAGCTACCATAACGGCAAAGAAGCCCACTCGCTATTGTCTTTTTTTCCGACAGTGGCTCCTGGTTATAAGATTGTTCTGAACATCGAAACCGTGATATATTTCAAGATAAGTGACAAGACAATAAATAATATTACCATAAAAGTATTGGACCAAACCGGAAGACTTGTGAATTTCCGTGGTGAAACAATAACCGTAAGTCTTCACTTGAAAAAACTTTAGAAGCCTGAATGGTTATCAGATATAATAGAATATTCTATCCATATCAGTCCTTCTATAAGAAGGTGAAACCCTTGCGAAAAACATCCAGTATCAGAAAAAATACCAAGAAGTTAACGTCTTCTAATCGTCTATTCCTCAAGTCTTTAGGGTTTACAGTTCTGGTATGATGGATATTCTGAATATACATCAACAACCGCTCATAGACCAATCAGTTCAGGAAATAGAATATCATTCGTATCAACCATTCACACAAAAAATTGATTACAATGATGAAGTGAGAATTCAAGTTCCTACTTTGGATTTGTATACTTTGCCATGTCAAAGTTACTTGTATATTGAAGGACGTTTAACAAAAGCAGATGGCAGCCCTATCGATAAACTCAGATTCATCAATAACGCCATAAGTTTTCTCTTCAGAGAAATAAGGTATGAACTGAATGGTGTCACTATCGATTCAGTGAGAAATGTAGGACTAGTATCAACGATAAAAAGCTACCTTTCATACAGTGCTAACGAGAGTATCGCCTTACAAAACGCTGGATGGTTCCCGAAATTGAATTTTTCCGTCAAAGATGAAAAAATACTAGTTGATAACAGAGGGAATTATTCCGTATGTCTCCCATTATTCCTGCTCCTTGGTTTCTTCGACGATTACAGAAAAGTTATTTTGAACATGAAACAGGAATTAGTACTGATTCGAAATAATGATGACCTCGACAGTATCTATTGTACTGATTCCAAGGAAATTCCTAAAGTGCATATCGATAAACTGTTCTGGCGCATCCCACATATTTCTGTCAATATACCTCAACAACTCAAATTCACAAAAGTTGTGGAAAAGGGACAAGATATACTGTTAGCATTCCGCAGCTGGGAGCTTTTGGAATATTCGAAATTATCGACGACGAAATCGTTCAATTGGAATGTAAAAGTTTCAAATTTGCTTGAAACTCCTCGACACGTAATTGTAATTTTCCAGACAGACAAGAAGAGTAAGGTCCAGTCCGACATGAGCAAATTCGACAGCTGCGACCTATCAAATATTCGGGTTTTTCTAAACAGCGACCGATATCCATATAATGATTTACATTTGAACTTCAGTGAGAACAAAACATCTCAATTATATTCAATGTACATGAATTTTAGAGAGTCATATTATGGATTGAAAAAGGAACCAATATTTTCCCCCAAAGAATTTGTCGAATCAATCCCAATGGTCCACATTGATTGTTCTCATCAGAAGGAATCTATGCAGACAGGATCAGTCTCATTGAGAATAGAAATCGAAACTGATAAAGCTGTTCCAGATAATACAACAGGGTATTGTCTCATTTTACATGATAGACTTTTCAGTTATAATCCCCTGACGAAAATTGTGAAACAATTATGGAATTTATTCATTTATATTGTAACCAATTAGAATAAAACATGATCATTTAATGGATTTTATTATTCAAACAAATTCCCCTGATCACATCAGTCAGTTCTTCTCTGTACGCAGCATCATGAAGTTGTTAAGTATAGATATACAAGGATATTCATTATCCAACGGATTTTATCCCAAAGAGGTTACAATTTCCAATGGGTACCAAGTGAACCATTATTTATTCAAACCTGCAGTGCCTTTTTCTGCCTTGCAAGAGTCCGATGTTCGGACAATCAGTTTCAACATCACTTCATTGGCATATTAATTTCATCATATGGTATATACAGTCCACGGTTTCTAGAAAGGTGCCATAAGGTATAGTAACATATACCTCTTGTTTTTAGAATTTTGTTTAATAAATAGATAGAACTGACATATATGTGACAGGTTTTCATACCAAACTGTATTCCTTGAATAAAAATACAAAAACATGGGAAATGTATATAGTTTCATTAAAAAACCATAAAGGAAATAGAAATTCAGTTGGGTCATCCAACATATTTTGGTCTATTCGAGCGGATGTTAGAACTAGTAGCGGTTAGAGCAGTCAAGAAGGGGAAGAAAGGCGGTACATTTCAAGAACATTAAGCGGTATTTGGATCTGGAGAAGTCAAAGGGCAGCTTCGAGGTGGTGCAGGATCGAAGTAGCAGGTCAATAACATTCACGGTTGGGCACACTGGGCGCAGAAATCAGCATCAAGGAGAGCGACGGGCGCAGTACACAGCTATACTTCAAGGGGCACATTGGGTGCATACACATAATATTCAGGTCAGAAAGTTGCATATTGGAACAGAGTGAGTACAATCTTCTGTGACGACGATATCTACGAGGCATATATCTGAGTTTTGCAGTGGTGAGGGTCATCATTTGGTTTATTTTTCTTCCAAATAAATATCAGCTATGAATGAACTAATTCGGAAAAGAGGGGTCGTCAAGGGGCAATTAACAAGGTTTGAAACTTTCATCAAAACATTTACAAACGATAAAATATCTCAAATACCAGGAAGAATTGAAAAATGTAAGGAATGTTGGAACGAATTTGACATTTTACAATCACAAATAGAGGAATTAGATCTTGAAAATGCCATAGATCAGGAACAAGAGAGAATTTCATTTCAGGAATCATATTTTGAGGTAATCGCAAAGGCAACAGAAATTTTATCAAATAACGGGTCAGTTACACAAATAAATAGTTCTGTAGGTGCTACACCTAGTGGTACTGCTTTGGTAGAAAAAAATGTGAGATTGCCCATTATGGAGATTCCCACATTTCATGGTTCTTATAAGGAATGGTTGGAATTTCATGATACTTTTCATACATTGATACATTCTAATCCCAATCTCACAGATATTCAGAGGTTTTACTATCTGAAGAATGCATTAAAGGGGGATGCAGCTGAGGTCATTCGAGCTCTGGAGGTGTCGGCGCAAAATTATGCTGAAGCTTGGAAATTGTTATCGGCCAGGTATGAAAATAAAAAGATTATAACTATAAATCATATAGAATCGTTGTACAATTTTCAACAAATGTCGAGGGAATCATATTCTCATCTGAGAACATTTGTTGATACAATCAGGAAAGATATTCGTGCATTGAAAACATTGGGTCAGCCAGTTGACACTTGGGATACACTTCTTATTTTTATTTTGGAAACAAAATTAGATTCGGTTACCAGAAGGGAATGGAAAAAACAGGGACAATTAAATATATTTCCATCAATGTCAGAATTTATAAAATTTTCAGATGAAAGATGTCAACTGCTTGAATCAATAGATCCTAATAGATCTTTCCAGAAATATGTACAATCTAATGAGTATAAACAAAAGTCAGATAAATTTACCAAGGCATTCACTTCGTCAAACAAACCTTGTACTGTATGTCGGGAACTTCATCCATTGTATGCATGTAAAAAATTTCTGGGATTGTCAACATTTGGAAGGCGGGATGAGGTAAAACGGGCAAATGTTTGTTGGAATTGTCTAGGTCATGGACATAAGGTACAGGATTGTACGATGAGGGGCTGCAAATATTGTGGAAAGAAGCATAATAGTCTTCTGCACCACAGTAATCAAAATACTAAGGTAGAATCACGGGAAAGTCAGGTCAAGGATAAAAGGGACCAGAATCGGGATTCAACAGAAACACAGTTGAATACTGAACCACCAGGAGCATCACAAACATTTCAATGTGCTGCAGTATCTCAGGAAATTTTTCAGGAAGGTAATTATTCAATAAATCAAAACTTTTCCTCAATGCAGAATATAGATGTTTTGTTATCAACAGCTTTGGTATATTTTACAGACATATCAGGATTATTACACGAGGCAAGGGTATTATTAGATTCAGGCAGTCAATCGAATTTTATGACAAGGGAGTTTAGAAGGGAATTAGGTATTCCTCTAAATAATACGAATATACCGTTGGTAGGAATTGGGCAGTCAATTTAGAATATTAATCATTTTGTAAAGGCAACACTGCATTCAAAATTCAAACATTTTTCAGTCACTTCAACTTTCTTGATTATTGACACAATTTCAGATACCACTCCTGTAACAAAAGTAAAAGCGGACGGATTTGTTATTCCACCAAATATAAATCTAGCTGATTCAAATTTTGCGGAACCGAGTAAAATAGATGTATTGCTAGGGGCATCTATATTTTGGGAATTGATATGTGCAGGACAGATTAAATTAGGTAAGGGTCAGCCAATTCTACAAAAAACAAAACTTGGATGGATTGTAGCAGGTAATATGAGTAATGTCAGCGGAAAACAATTAGAACAAGTTCGACTTTGCAATTTTTCAATCAATGACAGACTCGAAAAACAAATTCAAAGGTTGTGGGAGTTAGAGGAGTATAATCAAGAGAATAAATTGTCTAGGAAAGAAGTTCTTTGTGAAAAAATATTTCAGGAAAGAACCTTCAGAAATAGGGAGGGGCGATTTGTAGTTACATTACCAATTTCTGAAAATATTAGTGAATTAGGTAATTCATATGAGATTGCTTTCAAGAGATTGATACAAATCGAAAACAAATTGGGAAAAAACAAAGATATGAAGGATCAATATCATGAATTTATGAAAGAGTATATTGATATGGGACATATGACAAGGGTACAAAAGACTTCTAATGAAGGAATTGCGTACTATTTGCCGCATCATGGAGTTTACAGGGATGAATCAATTACAACAAAATGTAGGGTAGTCTTTGATGCGTCTGCAAAAACTGATAATGGAATTTCTTTGAATGATATATTATTAGTGGGTCCTCAATTACAGGATAGTCTTTTTTCAATTTTGGTTAGATTTCGTAAACACAATGTGGTATTTGCAGCAGATGTGGCAAAAATGTATCGTCAAATTCTTATTAAGAATGAACAAAGGGATTTACAACGAATATTGTGGCGTTTTTCAATTAATGAAGCAGTAGAGGTATATAGGTTGAATACTGTGACGTACGGGACTGCATCAGCAAGTTTCCTTGCAGTGAGATGTTTGCACCAGTTAGGGTATGATTTCAAGGATAAGCTATCGGATGCTAGTGACTGCATACTGAACGACTTCTACATGGATGACTTATTGACAGGTGCAGAATCTGTAGAGGAAGCAAGGGTATTGAAGAGGGATATAAGTCATATTTTAGAAACTGCTGGTTTCATTCTTAGGAAGTGGATATCCAATAAAAAGAAGGTTTTTGCAGATGATAGTGAAAGGAATAATGACATTGCTTACTATCTAGCAGATGATAGCACTTCGAAGGCTCTAGGTTTGTTATGGAAGGCAGATATAGATATATTGGGGTACAAAATTAATATCGATAAAAATCAGACTCGGGTAACTAAGCGAACTATTCTGTCAATAATATCACAGATATTTGATCCATTAGGGTTGGTTGGGCCAGTTGTAGTTCGTGCAAAATTGATCATGCAGGCATTGTGGAGGGAGAAGTTAGGTTGGGATGAGTCTTTATCACTTGATTTGCATACAGCATGGGTACGATTCAGGGATGAAATTTGGAAGATAGGA
This sequence comes from Phaedon cochleariae, assembly GCA_918026855.4. NCBI lineage: Eukaryota > Metazoa > Arthropoda > Insecta > Coleoptera > Chrysomelidae > Phaedon > Phaedon cochleariae. Next base: position 16,715,433 of record OU896722.1, on the reverse strand, counting down.
AAAATTGAGATACCAAGACAGGTTACAGTTTCAAATTTGATGAATGTTCAGTTACATTGTTTTGCAGATGCTTCTGAAGTAGCATATGGAGCTGCAGTGTACATACGGTCTATTGATGGGCTAGGAAACTGTTTTGTTAATCTTTTATGTGGTAAATCTAGGGTTGCACCTTTGAAGGTCATATCACTTCCTAAGTTAGAATTGTGTGCCGCAGTGTTAGCAGCCAAATTGTCAAAAGATGTTATAGGTGCGTTGCGGATGAAATTAAACAAGGTTCAATTTTGGTCAGATTCAACGATAACACTAGATTGGATAAGGGGAGAGCCTAGTGATTGGAAAACTTTCGTTGCGAATAGGGTAGCTGAGATACAAGAATTAACAGGGATTGAGGAATGGTCACATGTAGAATCGCACGAAAATCCAGCTGATGTTTTATCTAGGGGAACAGAGTCTGACAAGTTAGGTTCAATGGAATTATGGTGGCATGGGCCACTATGGTTGAGGAAAGATGAAGAGTATTGGCCGAAAAGGAAAGAATCTCCAGAAAACGAGATACCAGAACGAAGATCAGTACGGCAAACATTTTTTAGTTCTTCGTTTTCTTTGGATATAATCGAAAGATTTTCGAGTTTATGGAAATTACAAAGGGTTTGGGCTTATTGCTTGCGTTTTATTAGACAATGTAAAGGTCAACAAAGAACGGAAATATTGACCATGAATCTAACGGTAAAGGAGTTAGAAGATGCTTTACATAGTTTAATAAAATTCGCTCAAAGGAAATGTTTCAATTCGGACATTGATAATTTGCAATCAACAGGATTCTTATCAAAATCAAGTAAACTCATATCTTTAAATCCATTTTTGGATTCACAGGGAATTTTGAGAGTAGGAGGAAGGTTGAACAAAGCAATTATAGGTTATAATCAAAAACATCCAATGATACTGCCAAAAAATCATAGACTTACGGATTTAATAATCACATTTGAACACAGAAAAAACTTACATGCGGGACCACAAGCATTATTATATACATTGAGATTACATTTTTGGATCTAAGGTGGTCGTAGTACAGTCAGACGGGTATTGCATAAATGTATTGTTTGTTTTCGGGTGAAACCAATCAAGTTTCAGCATTTAATGGGTCAATTACCAGAGTCTCGAGTGGCTCCAAGCCGCCCGTTCACGAATTGTTGGGTTGATTATGGGGGACTTTTTCATATTAGGGTGCATAGACTCAGAGGTCAAAGATATGTCAAGGGATATATTTGTTTATTCATTTGTTTCGTCACCAAAGCAGTCCATTTAGAGTTGGCCGTTGATTTGACTACAGAATCTTTTTTGAATTGCTTCAAAATATTCATTGCCAGGAGAGGATTGGTACAGAATATGTATTCCGATAATGGAACTGTTTTTGTGGGAGCAAACAATCAATTACAGGACTTGTATACATTTTTAAAAAACAAAGAAACCCAGGTTGCATTTTCAGATTATTTCCTGAAGAATAAAATTAGTTGGCATTTCATTCCAGCACGGGCACCACATTTTGGTGGGTTATGGGAGGCGGGAATCAAATCCGCTAAATATCATATCAAAAGGGTTTTGGGAAATGAAAAGTTTCACACTGTCATCACTCAGGTAGAGTCATGCTTGAACTCTCGTCCTCTCACACCATTATCAGAAGATCCTGAAGACTTGAACGTACTCACTCCAGGACACTTTCTGATCGGAAGTGCATTAACGTCTCTTCCTCAAGAGGACTGGCGTTCAGAAAATCCAAATAGAATCAAGAGATACAATCACTTAACTCAAATTATACAACATTTCTGGGACAAGTGGTCCAAGGATTATTTGTCTGGTCTCCAAATCAGGGGCAAATGGCATTCGAACCAGGAGGGTGCCACTATCAAACAAGGAACCATGGTCGTGATCAAAGACGACAATTTACCTCCTCTCAAGTGGGATCTAGGACGAGTCATCGAGGTTCATCCAGGCGAAGATAGTGTAGTGCGAGTTGTCACAGTGCGTACTGCTAAAGGTCTGTTCAAACGTGCTTCATCTCGTTTGTGCATACTCCCAATCGAAAATGACAATTGAAAGTAGAAACAGCTGATTATTTCTCAATTATTGTTTGGAATTAATTTGTTAGCGATAATTGCATATTGTGTCATGCATCATTGCTCAGATATTATTGTAAGGAAGTTTGTTTATGTAAATGTTGAAAGCTTGAGCTTTCAAGGGAGGCGGCATGTTCGGACAATCAGTTTCAACATCACTTCATTGGCATATTAATTTCATCATATGGTATATACAGTCCACGGTTTCTAGAAAGGTGCCATAAGGTATAGTAACATATACCTCTTGTTTTTAGAATTTTGTTTAATAAATAGATAGAACTGACATATATGTGACAGGTTTTCATACCAAACTGTATTCCTTGAATAAAAATACAAAAACATGGGAACTGTATATAGTTTCATTAAAAAACCATAAAGGAAATAGAAATTCAGTTGGGTCATCCAACATCCGATAAAAAACAGGTTCGTTACGTTGAGAAATATCATAATGGAATTAAGTACAGTTCAGGTCTGATTGATCACGAGGAATTGAATGATATTCTACTGGGCCATCTGAAAGATGTCGATTTTGTGTATGTGAGAGGATACCAAAAATTTGAATTTTTGACTGGACTATTGTCTCCATGTGCCAGACCGAAAATCATAAATGTTGAAACTTTCGATAACATAATGACGACCACTACATTCAAACCGGACATCCCTTTGTGCATGAATCACAATGTGAGTGACGAACAATTTTATTGTTCACTACGTAATTGCAAAAATTTGCATACCTGGATAACAAGTCTCCTACCACAGTGAAATTTCACAATAAGTAACGTACCAAAGTGAAAAATTTCAGTTCACCAAGTTCCGTTAGAAAGAAATGTTCTCAGATCTCATTGATAAACATATTGAGGATTTGGAAAAGTTAAAAACAAGTATCAACATTTTCGAAATGACCAAGCAGATTCGAAATTTGACTGTATCACTATGTGCGCAACAGCAAAGTGGATTGGTGTTGAAGCAAAACAAAAATTTGGTACTGAATTTGGACAACAAGAAACCACCATCAGGGGACGAAAATCTATCTCCAGGTGACCTTCATAAATGGCAGAAAGTCTTCAACAACGAGAAAAGATTTCAAAATCTCAATTGCAATACTACCAAAAGGATAGTTTTATGTCAGAGTAATGAAAATAATGTAAATTGTGTTTAATAAATTTTTCAGAAATAATTAGTGCATTATTCATAATTTAAAGAATTCAACAACAGAATATCTATCTCAGTTCAGTTGAAAATGATACAGTTTATCATCGACAATGGCAACATTAAGTTCGACTTATATAATCTTGTACACGCTTGTCCATAATATATTGTATGTTAATCAACCCTACAATGCCAGAGAAGTTTTCATTTGTATCGATAACAATGGTACGAAAAATGACAGCTGGCCTTCAACTTGGACTAAAATGCTACCAGTATTAGTCAACAATGGTCATCTACCCGTATTAATGACCGATGTACCACAAAATGCTAGTTTTCATAAGTACAGAATTATATTCCAAGATAATACTGTGGGAGATACGAAAAACTGGCAAAATTCATTGGTATTATTCAGATACCTATTCAATTGTTTTGTATCTAATATTCAGTAGTCTAATTATATTATTCTTGTGTTATATTCTGCATGTCATTTTAAAATTTAAGAATATGTATATGAAGGCAACGATTACCTTGGGAGAAAATTAAATTGCATTCCATACACAAATTATCGTTTTCTTCCCATACCATCATACCAAAATAATATCCCGATTCATTATTGGATCACCCTGTATTATGTGTTGTATATTCCCATTATTCTAGCATACCAAAGTCATTGTGAAAATTCCCATTACCTCAGATGAAAATTAAAACGTTTTTTGGTGTACACAAATTATTCATCCATTCATTATCATCAACAATGAAATAATTCTCGATATAAAAATAATATTTCTATTCATAATGTAATCAACGTATTTTCAAGTTCAACGATAATTGTATACCCATTAATTTATAATTGGCTTCAATGTGTTGTGTATTTTCCATACCATATCAATTGCCTACCCGCATAATTTATCAAGCGGTATCAATTTACATATTTAACCTATTTTATCGTTATGTCCGAAGACTTTCGCGGCGACAATAACGAACGGTTTAAAATCGCGATCGCGTTCATTATAGACCTAATTCAGGGTTGGGGGCAGTATAGTTTTCGTTGGCACCCCGGGATGCATACCAAATCCAATGTCACTGTATTTCAACAAGTGGACCATTCAGATTGGTTTCTCGACTCCCGGTACTGAAAACTGGTTAGACGTAATGTATCATGTACCAGTTTGCGTCAGTAAAAACGCGCGACCTGCGAAATATAATTGGACAAATCTTTTGTCAGTGCATAGAAAATGTTCCGAAATATACAGGATGTGTCTGAATGAATGTGCAACGAGATTGCAGTGCATAGAAATTGTTCAGAAATAAACAGGATCTGTCAGGATGATCAAACTCTAGGTGAGTATTCTACAAAAAAAAATTATTCAAAAACATTATTGTTAACATTTAATTTGTGGTATATTTGTTGAACCTATCAGAGTTTATCCAATGATCCCAGTGTATCATTCTCTTTGTTGGAAACAAATGGAAATTGGAACATTTATAGTTTCTAAAATGATTTCCATGAGTCGAATACACTCCTATAGAATTTGGTATATTCTTCCTGAATCACCCTGTATGTCAGAATTTGAAATAAGCACAAAGACTATATTTTGGAAAGAACTCACCGATAATTCCAAGCTATTTCATGCCACAGTTCCTTTTAAATGAAGTCAAAAATTACCAGTGGGGTAGTAACAAACCCATTCGAGTGTATTGTTGTGGGTATATAATATTGTATGAAAGAAATCATCATATAACTATAACTATTTTTATTCAAACCTGAAACAAACGAAATAAATCAGAGGAATGCAAATCGATTAAGGCATGAGAAATTACCTTATAACATATAACAAAAACTTTATTCTGCTCCCGTGAACTAAAACATAATTTGAATTGAAAAAAGGAAACAATCGAAAATCAATTATTTTTTTACCGATACTGCCCAAACAAGAACAGCGTCAGATTCCTCCAGGTAGTATATTCTTATGGAACCAATCATCCCCCCTAATGTTACACCTGGAGGGACACTTGGTCCCCCCAAGACCCTCCCCTGTAATAACAGGATTGGTTTGTTCTGAAAAACACACAACATTCACTTAATAATGCTAAATTATTTGGTTTTGAAATGATTTAATGAATTATGATAAAATTCAGACGATCTGTATATCTTTTAAAAACTGAAATATTGATTATACAACATTCTGTGATACAGGAGTGAGAAGATCATGGTATACCTCCTTTTCTTCCTTTTGTTTCAGAGATGAGTGATTGAAATTTGAAATGACTAATCAACTTGATAAACGTTGATGTACTTCAATTTGATGTACCATGATCCTGTTACACCCAATATTATCATTGTATGAAAAGCGTACGAAATATCAATCAAAAACTGTTAAGCAAATTGAATTAGTTGAACTCTTCAGATAACTGATCCTAACAAAAATTTACAATTTCTTCCTAATTCAACATGCTTTTTGAAATTTGATGAGCTAACCAAGATCTTCCTGTTGTCTCCAAAATACGTATACTCAACATAATGGATTACTGGATATCAAGGGTTTTGTGGGAAATCAATCAATATGAACGGAAAATAACTAAATAAAAGATACGGACCCTGGCCTGAACTGGCAATAACTCCTTTATTGCTTCGATCGGTATAACTTCTGGAAAAATTTGAACATTGTTTAATTTTTTATTAGGTACAGAAATATTTTCAACTTACCCATGTTGCACTTGAAAAATTTTAAAATAGACAAAATGAAATGTATAATACGGTGGAAATTTGTTTAAATAGTGTTCTTAGAAGATTATCTTTTTGTCTGTTTGGGGGCAAATTTTTCTATGGATAATTATTTATCAGCAATATTCACTGACACATATCATTATATCGCTAATTTGTTTTCCAAAAATTTTGTATCTATCAGGTCAATTTTTTTCGTGAAATAAGTGCACATTTGATAAAATGAATTATTCAGATAATGTTTTTGTTTGTACACATTTTCCTACGGATAATTACCGATTAGCAATATTACTGATGCAACTCATTATATCGCTATTTTGTTTTCCACAAATTCTTTCTGAAAAATAAGTGCACATTTTTATAGATTGCAGTAATATCGGAGTTAATGGCGCATCATTATAATGCTAATTTCCGCGACCAGAATCGCCGTGTACAGGGCGATCCGGAATCACAGGGTGATCCTTCGACACCGTTAAGACCTTCTCGCAATTCATTGAAAAACAGACAATATTCACATTACGAAATCACATAGAACTTCACCTATTGAAAAAGTAGAATTTCAACTCACATAGGGTTTTACCTATTGGGAACTCTAGATCATGAGTTGAAGTAACGCCCTATGTGATCTGTCCCTCTCTTCAGGTTACCAACTCACATACGGGTGTTTACATGTTAGCGTTTTGGGAAAAAGTAGAATTCCAACTCACATAGGGTTTTCAGTACTTCGATTTCTAAATCAAGTACAAGTACTGAAAGGCCTATGTGATTTAGTTCTCTCTTTAGGTTACGAACTCACATAGGGGTTTACATGTTAGCATTTTGTGAAAAAGTAGAATTCCAACTCACATAGGGTTTTACCTATTGGGAACTCTAGATCATGATCTAGAAGTCCCAATAGGTAAAGCCCCATGTGAGCTGTGGCTCTCTTTGTCTTACTACTGAGAGCGTTGTTCGAAATGGGATCATAAACACTTTTTGTTTGAAAATCCCCTTACATCTAATTGATGTTTGATACTCACATCTCTGAAATGATAATTATGGTATTCATGTGTTGAGAAACATAGGAATATTCATAGAATATGTTATGAATATACACCACACAATATTCAGTTGAGAATATTTCATGAATATATCCGCACAGAAAATTCAGTTGTCAATTTCATGAATATACAACAGAGAATATTCAGTTGGGAATATTCTTGGGAAATTCATACCTGAATATTCCCTGAAAATATCCGACTATTCACTTTGGAATATTCCTTCTAGATGTTCCAGAAGCATGTATATATTATAGGAATAATCGATGAATATTCGGAATATACTCCTCCTTTTTAGCATATTTAGAGAATATTCTAGGAATATCCAGTGCTGTCTGGGAATATTACAGTTTATATTGAGGCGGGTTGGGTAATGATGATCTATGCAGTTGGTGAATAAATTATTTTTTGCCATATATAGAGTGGATATTTTGTAGAATAGTTTCCTCACACTGAGAATTCTTGTGTTTCCGAATAGAGTATTTGTGGGAGATCGCATATTCATACTGAATATTATTCTTATTATCCTTTTCTGAATTGTCTCTAGAGGTCTCAATGTGGTTGAGTACACTCCTCCCCACCCGAGAATACCATATGTTAGATGTGACTGTACTAACGCATAGTACATCGATAAGAGTTCATTAGTATTCAGTATGCATTTGACTTTTGAAAAAAGATATGAAATTGACCGCAGTTTTTTTGTTATAAAATTACTTTGATGATCTCATCGGAGGTGATTGTCTATGACGATTTCAAGATATTTCGTTTTTTCTGCTTTAGTGAGTTGCCAGTTCTTTTGTTTTCGAAACGGTAGATTTATGTTAATTTTATCATATTTCGGGAGTCCTGTTACATTTTTCGCAAAAGGTAGATATACAGTTTTCTCTAAGTTCAGAGTTAATAAGTTATCATCCAACCATTTTGCGATTACTTTCATATCGTGTTCAATTTTTGTATCTACGATTCCCCAGGTATTTCTTTCTATGAATAAAACAGTATCGTCTGCATAAGAAATCACTCCACCCATGAAGTTTATGTTTAGCATGCTGTTGATGTAAGCTAAAAATAGAATTGGCCCCAGTACGGTGCCTTGTGGCACTCCGTGTTTGATGACTTGGAACGAGCTATTAACATTCCCAATCTTGACTCGTTGCTGCCTTTTCTCTAGATAGCTCCGAAATAGTCTTAAAACTATGCCTCTTATACCCATTACTTCAAGTTTTTCGAGTAGTAGTTCATGGCTGACCGTGTCGAACGCCTTAGCGAGGTCTAAGAAGACTGCTGCACAAGGTTTGCTGCGGTCAAGCGCACGATATATCTTTTCTGTTGAGAAACTTATTGCGTCACTGGTTGATTTGTTCTCGCGGAATCCGAACTGGTGTTTCGATATTATATTGTGTTTATCAAAAAACTTCAATATTCTCGATTTTGTCGCCTTCTCAAAAATCTTCGCAATGTTAGATACTGAAGATATAGGGCGTTAATTGTTCACATCATTCTTGTCACCAGATTTGAAAATAGGTGTGATAATGCCTTCTTTGAATGCCTCGGGGCAAATTCAAAAGTTGTAAATCAAATTAATTATTAAACATAAAGGTTTGCAGATATAATCTGATGTTTCTTTCAGAACTCTTACCGGTATCCCGTCAGTTCCTGGTGCAGATCCATTTTTCAGCGAGTTAATATAGCATTTCAATTCATTTTCGTTCACGGGACATAAAAATAGCGATTCGGTAACTCGTTCTTGATATTGTGTTTGAGTATGTAGGTTCTCATCAGATAATCTCGAGTGAAGTTGACTTTTCATATGTTCACCAATTTTCATGTAATGCGAGTTGAAAATATCTGTGATTTGTTATTCATTTGTTACTACCTCACCATGTTCATTCTTAACTTCAAATATTCTCCTTTTGCATTGCTTATCGTGATTAGCATATTGTGATATTGTTTGCCATACTAATTTGGGATTATTTTTATTTTTTGTTATGAGGTTTTTGAAGTATTTACTTTTTTGTATTTTCGTGAGCTTAGAAATTTTATTTCTATAAATCTTGTATCTCTGAAGGACTGAGACGTCTCCTGTCCTTTTATATAGAATATATAAATTGTCTCTCTCTCTTATAGAATTTAGGAGACCCTCAGTTATCCTGGGTTTGTTTTTTGTTTTTTTTTTGTTTACTGTATGAGTGCTTGCTTTGATCTTATTCTGAAGAATATCTAAAAATGTGTCGAAGCCCTGAGGGGGCAGAAGGACGATCTAGCCTTCATAGCCATCTAGTGGCTTAAGTGCAAAGGTGTATGGTAGATTCATCAATCATACCTTGCGAGTAAGTCGTGCATATAGACCCCTACGTCTTCACGAAATCTCCCTAGAATCTCTTAGTCTTGAGATTCTAGGTTTATCATCTAAAAATGTATTGGTTGTATCATTCACATCATTTTTTCCATAAATTTGATCAAAACAGTTCGCTTCTCCAATTTTTTTCACTAACTTTGGATAATTGATAAATCTCTTAGTATGTTCTTGGCAATATTCATAAGTGTGTTGATCATCACGTAGTTCTGAAAGTGTTGGATAGTGATCAGTTATTTTTGAATGAAGAACAATTGGAACAATGTTTTCCTGTTTCAGATGATTACTGCTTGAGAATATATGATCAATGCATGTGGAAGAATTATTTTCTACCCTAGTTGGACAATTGACTAGTGACTTGAATCCAATCTCAGACATAACATTCAGATATTCATGTGCTTCTTCCGTGTCAAAAGCAATATTAATATTTAGGTCGTCTAGGATAATTTTGGTATCCGCACTATCTCTTATTCTCAGATAATTCTCTAATTCATTTGTAAAATCATTAGCATTCAGGGTAGGGGATCTGTATATAAAGGATGGAAAAAGTTTTTTTTCAATTTTTAGAGTTATTTTCAGACATCTTGAATTCGAGATATGAACAATTTCTGATTTGAAATTTATATTCTCACGGACATATATCAATATTCCATCATTTTCATTCAAGTTCCCTTCATTGTATATTTTCTCGTATCCAATTAAACAATCGATATTGATGTTTTGTAATACCCATGATTCGGTCAGTACAATTAGATCAAACTTATGATTCAACCGATGTAACATAACCTCTAGATCAGGGAAGTGTTGACTCAAACTTCTTATATTGGTGTGGAAAATTGATAGAGATGAGTCCGACCAATATTGTTTGCATTCTTCAATATTTTCATTAATTATTGTAGTAATATCGTTATTTTGGAAATTTCTAATATAATCGTTAATTTTTTTTTTATTTATTCAATATTCATCAAAATAGTATATTATTCATCTAAAGGAAATAAATTTTTCGATTTAGGCCAACAAAATATCTACAATGTGTTCAATATTTTTTTCGTGTGTTTCTTCCTTCTTTTGGGCTTGGGGTTTTCTTTCTCTTTTTATTCTTTTTTTGTGTTTCGTATTTTTTTTCCCAGAAGTTACTGATTCTTTTTCTTCTCCAAATTCCTCGTATTCTTCGTAATAGTCACCACTTTCTTCCGAGCTCTCCGCTTTGATTTCTTCCTCTTTTTCTAGACCTCCTTCCTGTAGTTCCTGTGCAGTGTACCAGTTTCCGTCGATTTCAATTTTATCTCCTTTTATTCTGGCCTGTTTGTTTTGTATTCTGGATTCTTCTAGATATTTTCTCAGTATTTTCTGTTCCTCCAAATCTTCTTTGCAGAGATCGTATGCGATTGCTATGTTCTTGTCTTTCAATTTCCTTAGCTTTTCTTCATTTTTGAAAACTTCCAATTTTCTCAAATATGATACGAATTCAACTATTATCGGGCTATTTCGATGTTTTCCTAGTTTATATACAGTGTGTCCACCTTAAGGACTTACCACCCCTGTAAAATCGTTATTATCCGACCAATTTCAAAAAACCTTTTTTGTTGGAATGGTATTTGAAATGATCATCCAACGAGAGAGTGATCTAATTCTTGGACTGTTATCGTGGCCAACTGCGACAAATTTCAATGACCCATATTCCAGAAAGTACTATTAGGGATTTTTTTCCACGAAACTTGGTGATGGATTCTGAATCAGTACCACTTGAAATATACCTGTACCGATTTTCATCATCATAAAACACAGGGTGTCCGAAGAAACGAATCATCATTATCTTCAAATAGGTGATCAGCAAATGTAGTTCTGTGGTTTTTTTAGAAGAAAAGAATCACAAATTATCATTGGGGATTATTTCAAATATACCTGTACCAATTTTCGTCATTTGAATATACAATGTGTATGAGAAAAAAATTAAAAAGGATAGGTTAGCAATATTTTTCATCCTGATAATTCTTTACTCGAAATGAAAGATGAATCAGGATCACTTGGAACATACCTGTACCGATTTTCATCATCAATAAACACAGGGTGTTCGAAAAATAAAATTAATAGTTTTTTTTGAGTTGATGAAAAAATATTGCATACTTTTCCTTTTTAATTGTTTTCTCATACACATCGTATTTTTGAATGATGAAAATCGGTACAGATATGTTCAAAGTGATCCTCAATAATAATGTGTCATCAATTCTTCTCAAAAATACCACAATACTACATTTTCTGATCACCTATTAAAAAAAAACATAATTCGTTTTTTCGGACACCCTGTGTTCTATGATGATAAAAATCAGTAGGATGTGTGTTTTTCAAGTGATCGTCATTCAGAATCCATTATTGTTTTTTGTGACAAGAATCCCTAATAGTACTTTCTCAAATATGGGTCAATAAAGTTGGTCGCAGTTGGCCACGATTACAGTTCATGAGTGAAGTCACTCTCTTGTTGGATAGACATTTCAAATACCTATCCAACAAAAAAAGTTTTTTGAAATCGGTCCAATAATAACAATTTTACAGGGGTGGTAAGTCCTTAAGGTGGACACACTGTATGTCATTTATATCATTGATCGTTATATTGAGATTGAGTAGGCTATTGAGACGGGCAATTTTTTCGTTGACCTGATTCAAGTTTTCGAGATTGAATCCGAAAATAACAATGTTATTTTTCCTTTTTTTCCTCTTTCGAGATACAAGCATCGGGTTTCGAGTTTTTTAAATTTGTTATTATTTTCTTCTAGACACACTTTTACTCTTTCGAGACTTTCCTTGATTTCATGTTTCACACAATACCATTCCGACAATCCTAGATGCAGAACGAAGCAAGTGCCTCGAGCACTTAGGTCATGCGTCTAGGATATGGAAGAAATTGATAATATCTAACTAATATATGGGTATGTATATGTATATTTGTTATCTGATTCTCACCATGTAATGCGATTTCAATTCAATAAATTTCAATTTCAATTTCAATTTCAATTTCAATTCCGAAGTTTGATCTTCAAGAAGTTGTTTAATTACATCTATCGATAGTTCAGTCATTTGTCCTGTTTTAATAAATCGTTAGGCGATATATTGGCCTGAGACTGCGTCGTACACCAGCTCCGATAGTTAAGTACTGATTTGGTTTTGGTGGTTTCGTTCGGTCCGCTATGGTTCACAGCGGAATGTTGATTCGAATGTCAACAGGTTATAGTGGGAGTGTCACGACTCGACCGTCCAGCACGAATATGACCCTTATGTTATCAATATTCTATGTAAACATGTTCACATACCTCATTTCTGTTTTCTAATCCAATATATGTTCGATTATTACGATGTTTATAACTTCAAACAATGTTCATCACTCTCGAGAAAATGTTGAGATCAGTTTGATAATATACTGATTCTATGTTTACACTTCATCCACAATATTTAAATAGAGCACATATGAAGTGTAAATTGTTATTACTATGTCACTAATCTCTGATAATGATATATAAATGGAATCATTTTCGAATCATGTTTATTCATGATGAATAACCGCACGGTAGCGGAGCTATTGGAAACACGGAAGGCTTCGAAAAAAAAATATAGAACCTTGAGAGGCGATATTGTGAAATCTCAATCTGATTTTGAAAAAATATATCAGCCTATTACGCAACCTCTCGAAGAATTACTCGCAACCATTGGCGAATCTGATCAAGGAACGTTTGTGAAAAATGAGCCGAAACGTGAATTTAAAGAAGAGTATTACCATACGGCACCAACTATGGATTTGGAAGATGAAGAATCATTTATATACGACCCCTCTTCGGTTAGACCAGAATATGGGGAAAGTTTCTTTGAAGAAACAATTCCACCTGGATTGGATTCAATGGCGCAACATAAGAGATATTGAGAACAATTCAATTCTCCACTACCTAGGGCATATATTGACGATAAAATACTGGATACTGAAAATGCTTTTGATGACACTTTTGGTGTTTATTTTGATCCGTTCACAAAGAAATATGCTATTGGTGATTGTTGATACTTCAGTATCTATAGTTATGTTTGTTCAATTAATCTGATAATCTGATACTCTATATTATGTTGTTGATTAAAAAAAAAAGAGATATACGTCAGAATAATAATTTTGAATAAAAGTCATTAAAACGGAAAAAAGACGAAAAGTATAGTTTTATTGGCGATCTTTGACTTGAAAGTGACGACAAATAACATTGGTGACCCCGACTAGTCCACGATATGGATAAAGAAGCGGCAGCGAGTTCTCGTATCCCTCCAGCATCAGACAAGCCCAGACGAATAGGTGCAGGGATAAATGAGAACCTTCCAACAGATTTCGTTTGGCCTGATAAGTTCGGATCTAAAAAGGTCAGTCCTACTCTACATGAAACGAGTTCAGTGCATTCCAAACCCAGAACAAGGAAAACATCAAGTGCGCACTCACAACTGAGTTTGGAAAAGAAACGACTAGTTCTCGAGAAAGAAAAGAAGAGACAAGAGTTGGAGAGACGACAACGACTGATTATGTTGGAAGAAAAAGATATTGAAGATGATATTCGACTTCTTGAGCTAGAACATGTCTTACAAGAAGCCCAACTAGAAGCCCAGGAGGAATTAGAAAGCTGCTCAGAACAGAACGTAGGTTTATTGCCCATCCTACCGATTCAAGACAATGAAAGGCAGCAGTCTGTAGCTGACTGGGTGAACAATATACAGGAACCAGAGCAAATTCCTGAGAAGAAAGAAGTAGGAAATGATTTGAAGCTTCTTTGTGAAACGATCTCTGATGCAATAAAATCTGTTTCAAATCCTACGCCGTATAATCAAAGCAGGAATTTAGCAAGAAATATTTTAGAGAAGGACTTTCCTCACTATGATGGAAACCCCCAGGAATGGCCTCTTTTCTACAAACAATATGAAAATATTTGTAGTTTATGTGATTTTTCTAACGAAGAGATTATGTTGAAACTCCAGAAATGTTTGAAAGGAGAAGCTAAATCAGCGGTAGCTGGAATGATGTTAACAGCAGACAACGTTGATTTGGTGATGCAGACATTGAAAATGCGCTTTGGACGACCGGAGTTTGTCATAGATGGACTCATTTCAAGAATTAGAAATCTACCGTTCCTGAGAGATTCCAACTTCGAGAGATTGATTCAGTTTTCAAGCGAGGTCAACAACATGGTGTCCATAATAAAAACTCTCAACTCTGAAAAACATCTGCAGAACCCTCAGTTACTGAAGGACCTTGTGAGAAAACTACCGGATCACCTAAAGCTCAAATGGGGAGAACGAATGACCGACTATGAAGGAAATCTTGATTTGAATGATTTTTCCAAATGGGTGGGTGAAATCGCCAGGGCTGCATGTTATGTAAGCACCCCATTCAACGCCACGTCAGAAAAATTTGGAACAAAATCAGAATCAAGAAAGCCAGAAAGGGTATTCAACATCAACGAAAGAGGTACTGACAAAAGATGCTGTTATTGTGACCAGAAAGCTCATGATGATGACTGCCCGACGATGAAGAATGATGACATTGAGAAAAGATGGTCAACTGTAACTGAAAAACGACTCTGTTTCTCATGTTTGAAGAAAAACCATCAGAAATTCAAATGCAGAGCAAGAAAACAGTGTGGAATCAATAACTGCAAGTTATATCATCACCAGCTACTGCATAAACCATATCTCGATACCAATGCTGAATCATGTTCATCAGAAAGAGTATGCACAGTACGTACCGATTTGAAGAAAGTGCTGTTGAGAGTCATCCCAGTTACTCTGCATGGCCCAAGAAAATCATTCCAGATACTAGCCCTATGCGACGAAGCCTCAACAGTCACATTGCTAGACGAGGAAGTTGCGCGTAAACTCGAACTGACTGGCAACAAAGAAGCTTTGTGTTTGCAGTGGACTAACGAGACTTCTTCAATACAGGTAGATTCAATGAAGACCGATGTGAAAATTTCGAAAGCTACTGATGGAAACAAATCATTCACCTTGAAAGGAATCCGGACAGTTAACAATTTGTCACTGCCAATTCAAACCGTCAAGATGACAGAGTGGCATATGTTCTCACATTTACGAAATCTACCAATCAGGGACATCATCAACGAAAAACCAGTTCTTCTTATTGGTCAAGATAATATCGACATTATAGTTGCTCGGCAGATACGGTGTGGTCCAGAAAATTGTCCAATCGCCAGTAAATGCAAGTTAGGGTGGGCGATTCACGGTCCAAGCCAACGATTTAAGACAAATGAAGAGATTTTCAAGCCACATCGCACAATGCATATCTGCGAAAAAGAAAATACCGACGATAATTTAGAAGAGATGATGAGGAAATCATTTTCCACTGAAAACTTCGGTGTGCTAGTCACAAAAGACCGCCTAAGTCTAGAAAACACTAGAGCGATGAAGATCATGGAAGAAACCATCAAGAAAAGTGATGCTAGATATGAGATTGGTCTATTATGGAAGGCAGACGACACAAGATTACCTGAGAGCAAATTTCGAGCCTTGCAGAGATTATACTGTACCGAAAGAAAATGTAGGAGAGATGCTGACTTGGGAAAAGAATACTGCCAGAGAATACGTATGTACGAAGAGAAGAAATACATAAGAAAACTGAGTCCAGAAGAAGCTGATGATGAATGTCCGCGAACGTGGTATCTTCCTCATTTCTCAGTTTTTAATCCTAATAAAAAGAAGATGCGTTTGGTTTTTGATGCCGCTGCGAAGTCAAATGGCATGAGTTTGAATGACGCACTTCTAGCTGGTCCAGATCTACTACAGTCCTTGGTTGCTATTCTTTGGAAATTCAGACAACGCAAGTTCGGATTCTGCGGAGACGTGAGGGAGATGTTTCACCAGGTCAGAATTCGTGAAGAAGATAGAAAAGCCCAACGGTTCTTTTGGCGAAACCTTGAACTGGACAGAGACCCAGATGTTTATGAAATGATGGTGTTAACATTTGGTGCCACTTGCTCCCCTGTATGTGCCCAGTTTGTTAAAAACTACCACGCCGAGAAAAATGTACCAGATCTTTACCTGAAGGATGCAATCATAAAAAAATTCTATGTAGATGATTATCTAGATTCCAAAGATACTGAAGACGAAGCAAATGAAACCATCACTGCAATTTGCAACATTATGAAGTCTGCAGGATTTGAAGTCGTGAATTGGATGATGAATTCTCAAGCAAATCAAGCAAAGGAACTAGATAATTCATCTGCTGTGAAACAAATTGACGATTCCTCCGTTCATAGAGTACTCGGCTTGTGGTGGGACACAAAAAATTATGAATTTCAGTTCAAGATAAACATCGGAGATTTTTCCAACACGAGAATCACCAAAAGAATAATCCTCAAAATTGTCATGTCCCTGTATGATCCTTTGGGTTTGATAGCTAGTTTCACCATCAAAGCCAGAATCCTGATGCAAGAAATTTGGCGGACTGGAATCGACTGGGACGAAGAATTGAAAGAGAATCAAATGAAATCTTGGAAGAAATGGATGGAAAATCTTTCAAAAATGACTACCATCAGAATACCACGATGTTACAGCGTGAAAATACCGACAGCGACGAGAATTGAACTTCACACCTTTTGCGACAGCAGCGAGAAAGCCTTCGCAGCAGTTTCCTTTCTTCGAGTGGTTAGAGGAGCTGAAGAAGTAGATGTTTCGCTGGTGTCATCCAAGGCACGAGTTGCACCGCTGAAGCCACTGTCCATACCAAGATTGGAACTTCAAGGAGCTGTGATGGCGAGTAGATTGGCTCAATCCATAAAGACTGAACTGGAAATAACTATTCATCGGTTATTCTTCTGGTCAGATTCTAAATGTGTCCTCGATTGGATTAGAGGTGATGGAAGACAGTATAAACAATTTGTCTCGCACAGAATAGGAGAAGTTCAAGAAAGAACCAACATTGAAGACTGGAGATGGATTCCCACCGACAAAAATCCCGCTGACGAAGCAACCAGGTCCAATTATGATGTGAAAAATAAAATAATCTCAGACGTTTGGATCTATGGACCTGCTTTTTTAAGAAAACCAGAAGAACTGTGGCCTAGAGAAGATACTAATAGGGAGTCGAAGGATCTAGATGAGACTGAGTTGAAGACTGAGTATACTAGCTCTTATATTTGCTTAGTGATCTCAGAACAGAAAATGCCTCTTCCCGATATCAACAGATTTTCTAAATACTGGAGACTCATTAGGTGTACAGCCTGGTGCCAACGATTCCTGAAGAAAATTAGACGTAACCATGATAGACAAAATTTCCAGCAAGAGCTTTCAGTAGAAGAACTTGAGGACTCCGAGAGAATTTGGATCAAACAATGCCAGCTTGAGAGTTTTCGAGAAGAGCTTAAATATTTGAAAAATGGAAAAGATATTGAAAAAAGTAGCAGACTCATTAGTTTATGTCCTGGATTGAACGATGATGGAATTCTTGTGCTTCAAGGAAGAACGAATTTAGCAAACACCCTTAGCGACAGTACCAAGCTTCCTATAATTCTAGACCCGAAACACGAATTCACCAAATTGCTCATCAGACATTACCATGAAAGATATCGACATAGAGGTATTGAGCTCGTGCTGAATGAGGTCAGACAGAAATATTGGGTGATCAATGGCAGAGCGGCAGTTAAATCAGTTTCTTCCAGATGTCTGAAATGCAAAAATGAAAGAGCGAAGCCAGTTCCACCACTGATGGGGCAATTACCTGTAGAAAGACTAAGCCGAGAAGTTAGAGCGTTTGTTAATGTAGGCATGGATTATTTTGGGCCGATCAATATCAAAATTGGAAGACGAAGGGAGAAAAGATGGGGTGTCCTTTTTACTTGTCTATCTGTAAGGGCGATACACCTAGAAATTGCTCACAGCTTGAACAGTGAGTCAGCTGTAATGGCCATATTGCGGATGGTCGCAAGAAGAGGACAGCCAAGAGTCATTTACTGTGATAACGGAACAAATTTTGTTGCTGCAAACAAGGAAATAACAAGAGCACTTCAACAAGGCATGAATAAATCAGCTGTCATAGATGAAATGTCTTTCAGAGGAATCGAATTCAGATTCAATGCACCGGGTGCTCCAAACATGGGAGGAGTGTGGGAAAGATTGATTGGAATAGTGAAGAAAATTATTGGTAAAGACTTACACTATCAATCTATTCGAGAAGAAACTCTCCAGACCTTTTTCGCCGAAGCGGAACATATTGTGAATTCCAGACCCCTGACGCGAGTATCGAGTGATCCAGAAGATTTTGAAGCACTTACACCGAACCACTTCCTACTCGGATCATCAAGTGGAAATAGCTCTCTCATTCGACTCGATCCCGATTCCGATTGTCTACGTCGAGAGTGGAAGAAGTCCCAAATGTTATTGGACAATTTTTGGAAACGTTGGGTGAAAGAGTATTTGCCTACGTTATCGAAAAGAACTAAATGGACGAAAGAACAACAACCAATTCAAATAAACGATGTTGTCATACTGGTCGACCACGAAATACCAAGGTACACCTGGAAATTAGGAAGGATTACTGCTGTCTACCCAGGGCCCGACGGAAGAGTACGTGTGGTAGATGTAAAAACTTCGAAGGCTGAGTATCGACGACCAGTAACGAAGATATGCAGACTAGATCTAGAGCAAAACGAATTTGCCTAGCATGGGGGAGGATGTTGATACTTCAGTATCTATAGTTATGTTTGTTCAATTAATCTGATAATCTGATACTCTATATTATGTTGTTGATTAAAAAAAAAAGAGATATACGTCAGAATAATAATTTTGAATAAAAGTCATTAAAACGGAAAAAAGACGAAAAGTATAGTTTTATTGGCGATCTTTGACTTGAAAGTGACGACAAATAACAGTGATTCTACAATAGATTTTGACTGCCCTGATTTCATTATTGATGGTACTTTGAGATATAAGGGTACTCCTGGATTATATGAGCTCATGTTAAAAAAATATCCTACTGGTATAATAAACAGTGATATAGATCAGTATATTGATATAGTTCGAAGAACCAAAACACATTATTCAGGCTATAATCCTGTGAAAGGGCTATCTACATCATATTTGCAAATATTCATTGACATTATCAAACCAAGAATCAAAGAATCACTACGCTACATTCCATGAATTTGGAGAAAACTGTAAGAAACAAGACCCCTAAGCCCACATCAATACCTTCAGTTGTTCGAGGGCAATCAACGAGACCAAAAAGTGGTTCCACTCCTTCAATCATAACGACGAACAAAACAGGGAGGAAAATTGACCATGATGCAACTGAACCAGAAAACCTGCGGAATATTAATATTTTAACGACTTCAATGAATCAGTAGATAGACTAAGGCTTCTAATTGCTTTTGGATCGGCTGGTGATACTGGTCACAATAATGAGATTCCATTTCTATTATTGGAGAGCTGAGAGAAGGCAGGATCATAAAATAGATTGATATTTATTATTTTGAGTTATTTTGATTATAGCACTGTAACGATGCTGATCGATAAGTTTGGAAGACATCTTCCTAAGAAAAACCGAGATCCAAGCACATCTCCAAACGAACCATTATTGGCATCAACGCAGCCTATACAGTTACAATCACCTTTCTATATCTGTCAACCAATATCTTACCATAGTAAATGTATAATTACTATTCGTGGATCGAGTTTAGGTCAACAAGTTCCAGGAATGGTGAAAAAAATCTAGGTCTTCTCACAATAAAACAATAGTGGATCTTATGTCTTTCCGGTATCTGGAAAGATTGAGGAAATTGATGTTTTACCAAAGGACACAACAATTATGTTGAGGGATAATGACATACAGGTGGAAGAAATGATAGAAGGAGAGATAAATAAAGGTGACACGATCTCATTTGCCTTTATTAAGAGAGA
Source organism: Phaedon cochleariae (assembly GCA_918026855.4). NCBI lineage: Eukaryota > Metazoa > Arthropoda > Insecta > Coleoptera > Chrysomelidae > Phaedon > Phaedon cochleariae. The sequence continues at coordinate 16,695,129 of OU896722.1, read as the reverse complement.
TCGATTGGGTTCATTGTATGTTCAAATAGTGCTCCAGTGCCCATTAACTAAGAATGTGTAGTGTCAAAGAATCAGTCGTAAACGAATTACATAAGCCTGCTAGGAAAACATTTAGAAGACGTCGAGTGATAGTGAAAGGTTTGAAGAATGACTTGTATCAGGCTGATCTAGTTGAAATGATACCCTACGCAAAAATTAATGGAGGATACCGCTACATATTGGTTGTAATCAATGTTTTTAGTAAATTGGTATGATTAAGACCGGTAAAACGTAAAAACGCAAAAGATGTCACAGAAGCAATGAGAGATATCCTTGATAATGTTGGAATTAAACCTAAAAATATTCAAACAGATATAGGGAAATAATTCTACAACAAAGATTTCAGATCGTTGATGGAATCTCTCAACATAAATCACTTTAGTACATTTTCAAATTTGAAAGCTAGTGTGGTTGAGCGGGTGAATCGCACTTTGAAGAATTCAATGTGGAACAAATTCAGTTTGCAGGGTACTTATAAGTGGTTGAATATCCTGAAAGGAATAGAGGATGTTCATAATAACACAAAATACAGCACAATTGGAATGAAACCTAAAGATGTGAATCCTGGGAATGAAAATACATTACTGAAATCTGTATATAGTCATTTGAAAACAATTGATCCTAGAAAGAATAAATTCAAAGTAGGTGACTTTGTGAGAATGAGCAAGTTCAGAGGAGCATTTTCAAAATCGTATCAGCCTTCTTGGTCAAATGAAGTCTTCAGAATTCGACAAGTGAAATTGTCAAACCCAACTACTTACTTGCTAGAAGATCAGAATCAAAAAGAAATTCGGGGAGGTTTCTACAGCGAAGAGCTTCAGAAAGTGGAATATCCCAACATCTACTTGGTTGAACAAATTTACAGCGACGTGAAAACAAAATTCGTGTCAAGTGGCTGGGCTTAGATAATTCTCATGATTCATAGATTGATAAAAATGAACTTTTGTGAAATACATTCATATTTTCAGAAATAAAACAATTATTCAGATGATTTCAATTCTTTTTCATTACGTAATTCCTAGTGGGTACAATTATTCGTATGCTAATTTCTATTGTACATTATTAAGGTCTTCAGAAAAAACGTCAGGATATATGTGGATGAATTCTAATACTTACCTGATATTTCCACTACTTGGGTCCTCCTGTGGCCTGACAAGATTGAGTGCATTGTTCCCTACATCTCCATCTTGATTTTGAAGAGCTCTCTGCAGAACTGTGAGGTAATTCGTAAACTGCAGTCTCCCCATCATTTTCATTTGATATTTGATGAGCGGCAATAGAGTCCACAGCTTGCGAAGGGATTCATAACCCAAGAAAATATAAAAGTAATTTTTCTGAATGTTAACAACACTCGTTTCCGAAATTTCCATAAAGTATATCTGGAAGGATTCACCATCTAACGAGTTCGGATGGTCACTAGGATAGAAATAATTTGTAATCCCTTCACTGACGATCATTGCAAGTGATTGCATCATTCTTGAGTCCTGATATCTGGATGCAAGGCCTGAAGCCAAATTCATAGGATAATCCTATGGAAACGTACTTGCTTCTTGATTTATCCAAAGGCAATCTCTTCTCTCCCAACAATATTGATTTATGTTTATTCTCATGATGTTCTTTCAGATTATATCTAACTCCCGAGCCACCGGTAGAAAAACTTGTTGTATAGTAGCTCTGCCCACTCGAATTCACAGTTGATTTCGACAAGTCCATTTCAGAATAATATGTGTTTTCACAACTAGAATTCGAAAACTAAGTGAAGGATCTCATTGTGATGAGTTATATACCTTCGAATTTGAGAAGTGGGGTTTCTCAATTTCTGGTTAATCAAAAATGATTAATCGCATAATTATCACACAATTGAAAATAATGAGTCTGATGAATCCATTAATTCATACACCAGATGAATCATTACGTTAACTAATATCAATTAGTCTGAAGGAGCAATGGATAAACTTCGATCACTATTAATTGAGATTAACCCATGGATGACTCATTTATTGTTGTTCTAAAATTGTTCTATCCGTCATTTGGTTGCCCCCTTACGAGCAACCCTCAAAAGTCTTCGAAAGTCTTGTGCGAGCAAGGAATGACGGGGGCCTTACCTTTTATCGTGTGATAACACTTTCAAACACTTTCTTGGGCCATCAGAAAAATTTCTGCAGTCGACGGGGATCGAACCCACGACCGGCAAGCGAATGCGAATTAGAATATGGACACTCTGTCCGCACGGCTACCTGTCCCCTGCACATGTTTTCAATTGGAGAATATTAGTTCATTGATATTTATTGTTGATAATTAATATTCAATGACTGCACCTCTTCTCAATTACTCGGTACATATAGTTATGGATAAAAGTCAATTAGAATCAATTGACTAAATCATTCAATTATACATACATACAATCCCTACTTCCATCGTTCTGTGTATAGTACGGATATGAATTTGCCTACGTTTATACATCAGATATGTCCTTTTCTAATTCACAATGGATGTGGACGAAACATTTTCCGACTCCGATGAAATCGAATTAGACGGAGAACAAGTAACCAGAAACCAGTATAGTGTCAACAGTGTTCAGTTCATAAATGACTTTTCACAGCAGTTTGTCTGCATGGTGCAACATTATTATTACATTACCATGTTGGAGAACAAACAGTTCTGCACGAGCTGCTATTTCAACATTGTTGCAGATTACGACAAGAATACCGACAGTTTCCAGGACTCCTCACACATCACGAAATATTCAGCAGGCTTAGTGGACGAAATAAAGTTTTGTTATGTTTGTAGAGATGCTCTATTCACGTTTTGCTTGACAAGGTTTTGTCTATTATGCAATAACTGAAATACCTTTGGTGTAGTGTCTTTTATCATGTTCAAAACTGTTTTCACATCATTTTTGGTATATACTCTATAACAATAACCAATAATTTATATCGATTCGTCTTAATTTGATTGAATATCAATTCTCCATTATATTTTTGAGGCATTTTGTCTTCTAAATATCTTGAATAATTTTTTTCAGCGCCCTACTCCTTGCCCGATACGGACCTGCCCCTATCATGATTCCATTTGAAAGACTTCAATAACATATCTCTCATTGATCGAGTGAATATTTGGCGAAATATTACAGCTAATGCCATCTGTTATGGAGATACTCCAACAGCCAACAAAAATCAATACTTTGATCTTGTTTCACAGAGACCATGAATTGACCGTTTTCATAACGTTTTCATGTGAGACATCTGCCCGCATATGTAACGCATGTCTGGGTCAAGAATGTTTGAGCCAGTATAATTATTATCCCAACGCGCTGGGACGGCCAAAAGATATAAAGTTTTTTGAAATATTTCTGGAGTTTACTGAAGATAAAGTGTTTTGCTCTGTGTTTCGTTCAGTTTTTACTTGAAGTGTATGTGAAAGTCAATGAATACTGTTCATGTTGGGTGGAAATGTAAGTCATTTTCATGAGCATACGAATTGATCGAATAATATATGACATATTTAGCAATGATTTTGAGAAGTTAGGATAATACCTACCGAGGATGAAACTTTTTGAGATGATCTGAATTATATAGGTTTCAGTATTTCTGATTCCAAATTCTCCTATATTTGTTCAAGAAATTTTTTCATGTCATATCAATGAAATAAATTCTCATTCAATAGGCAGTTCTGAATAATTATTATCATGTACTTCAGCCTTTCAAATTCTCGTATATTTGAAGTACAACAAACATGTTCGAAATGTTGTTTTTTATTTGATTCTTTCATTCAATAGACAGTGCCAAAGAGTATTAACATGAAAACTAAAGTCTTGACAGTGAGAAGAAATACAATATCAATCAGAATACTCTTCATTGACACTGAAATATACCTTCTCGAGCAGAAAGCATAGAATATAAAATGATCACTATACAATAACGTTTAAAATTCGAAAAATTTCTTCAAATTGTACAACACTTCCACATATAATGCCTGCTAGATATTTTGTGATGGAAACTGTCAATATTCCTGTCGTAATCTGCGACAATGTTGAAATAGTAGCTCGTGCCGAACTGTTTGTTTTCCAACATGTTGATGTGATAATAAAGCTGAACTAGCTCCTTCAAATAGTAAAACACTTCCATATATAAAGCCTTCTAAATATTTTGTGATGTGTAAGGACTCCTGGCAATTGTCAATATTCCTGTCGTGATCTGCAATAATATTGAAATAGCAGCTCGTGCAGAACTGTTTGTTCTCCAACATGGTGATGTAATAATAATGTTGCACCATGCAGACAAACTGCTGTGAAAAGTCATTTATGAACTGAACAATATTGACACTATACTGGTTTCAAATAAATAATTTTTCATTTCTTCCTTGATTCTGGTGGAAGCAATATTGTCTTTTTCAATGATATTCATCACCTTACGACAATTTTTTATTTTCTTCTCATACTTTCGCATTTTTCTTTCGAGTTTCATTTTCTCCCTAGTTTCATTTTTCAAAAACGAGTTGTTATTGTCCATGAACTTCTTTCGCTCTCTCGCAAACTCGTTCGTAGACTTCGCTTCATTTAGTGCAATATCTTCGTAATTTCCATCCACGACATCTTCTTGGGAAACTGAATTTCCATCCTCTTCACTGGCTCCATAGTCTTCAATTACCTTCACTTCGTCGGACGAAACATTTTCTGATATTTCCTCGAACTGTGACTGCCTGAGAATTTTTCCGTGCATTGGGGTAGGTCTTGGAGTAGATGTAGCCAATGGCTTGAATGCCTCCTCACGATTATTGATTATTGTGGTAAAAATATATTGAACACTATCATCCATGATTCACTTACTATGCGAAAATTATCAGACTTTCCGTCACGTTTCAAATTTTGCCAAATTTTTATCGATTTTTTGACAATTGGTATAGTCAAGACTTTAGTTTTCATGTTCATTCATTTGGCACTGTCTATTGAATAAGAATAACTATGAGTAGTCGTGAGAGGAGGTATTCATACGTGTTTATCGCTAATTATCAATCAAGCACCCTAATAGCAAAACTGCATAACACTCTTGTAGTTAAATTCGTATAAATTCATATAAATAATCCTAAATCAAGATTTTTTTATTCAATAATTTTCTAAAGTACCTACTTACAAGATATATTAGTCCCGATTAAAATCAATTCGCATAATGCAAAATGTAATATAAAGAATTCACTCTTGATGAACCAAGTAATTAAAATCGTCTTGCTTTCATAAACTTTACGCCACATATGCTGGCTGATAGGAAATTATTAAATTGGCTGAATAAACCATTTTATACGGCATCTGCCCGCACCATATAAGACGACTCCCAAGCGGATATAACGCACACAATTTGCAGAACATAGAACTTCGACTTCGACTGAAGAACAGGCAATCTCAACTTCGACTATGTTTACACGTTACTCTGCAGTCAAGCATCTGACATTCATAAAGTTGAAGCAGATACGATGGCAGTGACCGTATGAGACGACTTTGAGAGGTATATAACGAGTACAACTGGCAAATGCGGTTACATCAACTTCATCGTCGTACATACTAAATCTCTCTATGCTATAATCTCACATGGACACTATTGAAGCAGACAAGTTCACATTGACCATATGAGACGACTTCTGAGCAAGTTTAACGCACACAGCTCACAGAACAAGGAACTTCGACTCCGACTACGTTTACACTGTAACTCTGCAATCTAGCATCTGACATGCATACAGTTGAAGCAAATATTGTTGCAGTGACCGTATGAGACGAATTTGAAGGGTATATAACAAGTACAATAGACAAATGGAGATACATCGACTTCATCGTTGTGCACACTATATTTCTATATCCTATGATCTTATACTGACACTATTGAAGGAGACAAGTTTGCATTGACCATATAAGACGACTCTCAAGCAGGTATATCGCACAAATCTTGCAGAACGAGAAACTTCGACTATATTTACACTGTAACTCTGCCGTCTAGCATCTGACATGCATACAGTTGAGGCAGATACGATGGCAGTGACCGTATAAGACGACTCTGGAGGGTATTCAACGAGTTCAATAGGCAGATGAAGTTCAATCAACTTCATCAATGTGCACACTTTATCTCTCTATGGACACAATTGATGCAGACAAGTTCGCTTTGACCATATAAAACGACTTCCAGTCGGGTATAACGCACACAGCTTGCAGAACAAGAAACGTCGACTTTGAATATGTTAACACTATAAATCTGCAGTCTAGCATCCGACATGCATACAGTTGAAGCAGATACGATTGCAGTGACCGTATAAGACGAACTTGAAGGGTTCATAACGAGTACAATAGGCAAATGGAGATACATTGACTTCATCGTCGTGCACACTATATTTCTCTTTCCTATCATCTCACATGGACTCTATTGGAGCATACAAGATCTCATTGACCATATAAGACGACTTATGAGCGAGCATAAAGCACAAAGCTTGCAGAACAAAGAACTTCGACTTCGACTATGTTTACACTGTAACTCTGCAATCTATCATCTGACATGCATATAGTTGAAATAGATACCATTGCACACATCTTGCACTGTAACTCTGCAGTCCATCATCTGATATGCATACAGTTGAAGCAGATACGATGGTTGTGATCGTATAAGACAATTCTAGAGAATATATTATAACGAGTACAATTGGCAAATGCGGATACATCGACTCCATCGTCGTACACACTATATGTCTCAATCCTATCATCTCACATGAACACTATTGGAGCAGACAAGTTTGCAATGACCATACGAGATGATTCCCAAGCAGGTATAACGCACAGAGCTTGCAGAACAAGCAACTTCGACTTCGACCATGTTTACACTGTAACTCTTCAGTCTAGCATCTGACATGTTATCAGTTGACGCAGATACGATCGCAATAACCATATAAGACGACTTTGAAGGGTATATAGCGAGTACAACAGGCGAATGGGGACACATCGACTTCATCGTCGAACACACTATATCTCTCTATCACATCATTTCACATGGACACTATTGAAGCGGACGAAAGTTCGCATTGACCATATGTGACGACTTCCAAGCGGATATAACGCACACAGTTTGCAGACCAAGAAACTTCAACTTTGACTATGTTCACACTGTGAATCTACAGTCTTTTATCTGACATGCATACAGTTGAAGCAGATACGATGGCAGTGACCGTATGAGTAGACTTTGGCGGTTATATAACGAGTACAACAGGCAAATGGGGATACATCGACTTCAACGTCGTATTCACTATATCTCTCTATCACATCATTTCACATGGACACTATTGAAGCCGACGAAAGTTCGCATTGACCATAAGTGACGACTTCCAAGCGGATATAACTCAAACAGTTTGCAGAACAAGAAACTTCGACTTTGACTTTGTTCACACTGTGAATCTGCAGTCTATAATCTGACATGCATACAGTTGAAGCAGATGCGATGGCAGTGACCGTATGAGTAGACTTTGGCGGTTATATAACGAGTACAACATGCAAATGGGGATACATCGACTCCATCGTCGTATACACTATATCTCTCTATCCTCTCATCTCACATGGACACTCTCGTAGCAGACGAGTTCGCGATGCCCATATGGGACGACTCCCACGCGGTTATAACAAACACAATTTGCACAACAACAAACTTCGACACACTGAATGTCTCTATCATATCATCTCACATGGACACTATTGGAGCAGACAAGTTTGCAATGACCATACGAGACGACTTTCAAGCAGGTATAACGCATACAGCTTGCAGAACAAGGATCTTCGACTTCGACCATGTTCACACTGTAACTCTGTAGTCTAGCATCTGACATGTTATCAGTTGACGCAGATACGATCGCAATGACCATATGAGACGAGTTTGGAGGGTATTCAGCGAGTACAACAGGCAGATTGGGAAACATCGACTTCATCGTCGTGAACACTATATATCTCTATCATATCATCTCACATGGACACTATTGAAGCAGACAAGTTCGCATTGATCATATATGACGACTTCCAGACTGGTATAACGCAGACAACTTGCAGAACAAGAAACTTTGACTACGACTGTGTTAACACAGAAACTCTGCAGTCTGGCATCTGACATGCATACAGTTGAAGCTGATTTGATCGCAGTGACCATATAAGACGACTTCGGAGGGTATATAGATAGTACAATAGGCAGATGAAGATACATCGACTTCATCGGAGTGCACACCATATCTCTCTATCCTATCATCTCACATGGATACTATCGAAGCAGACGAGTTCGCAATGCCCTTATTAGACGACTCCTAAGCGGGTTCAACGCACACTACTCGAACTAGAAACTTCGACTTCGACTATGTTCACACCGTAACTCAGCAGTCTAGCATCTGACATGCATACAGTTGATGCACGAACGATTGCATTGACCGTATTAATTAACTTCGACTTCATCGTTGTGCACACTATTAATTTTTTTTGCAATTGCATACCTCGTTGGTCCCAGCACTGGGACCAAACACCCCATATATCGAAACTCATGCGGGGTTAGGTATACATACAAACACAAACATCCATGGCCTAACAAGGATTCGAACCTTTGTCTCGGTGGGAGTCCCTATACGAACTCAGCGCCTTCACGCTCTCGACCACCGAGCCGCCCAAATCTTACCTTGGCACTATTGAGAAGACAAGTTTGCATTGACCATATAGGACGACTATCAAGCAGAAATAACTCACACAGCTTGCAGAACAAGGAACGTCGACTTTGACTATGTTTACACTGTAACTCGGCAGTATAACATCTGACATGCATTGATTTGAAGCAGATTCGACTGCAGTGACCATATAAGACGACTTTGGAGGGTATGAAGCGATCACATCTGGCAAATGTGGATATATCGACTGCATCGTTGTGCACACTATATCTCTCCATCTTTACATTGACACAATTGAAGCAGACAAGTTCGCTTTGACTATATAAGACGACTCCCAAGCAGGTATAACGCACACAGCGTTTAGAACGAGAAACTCCGACTTTGACTTTGTTTACACTGTAACTCTGCAGTACAGCATCTGACATGCATACAGTTGAATCAGATACGATGGCAGTGACCGTATGAGACGACTTTGAACGGTTTATAACGAGTACAATAGGCACTTGAGGATACATCGACTTCATCGTCGTACACACTATATATCCTTATCCTATCACCTCACATGAACACAATTGAAGCAGACAAGTTTGCATCAATTATATAAGACGACTTCCAAGCGGGTATAACGCACACAGCTTGCAGATTAAAAAATTTCGACTTTGGCTATGTTTACACTGTAACTCTGCAGTCAAGCATCTGACATGTTATCAGTTGACGCAGATTCGATCGAAATGACCATATAAGACGACTTTGAAGGTTATATAGCGACTTTTATAACTCGTCTAGAGTTTTTTTTTCAAGAACATTCATTTTTTGATACAAAGGTATACACAAGTTGATTTGATGTGAACAGTACAAATATTCAGCCAAGACTGAGCTACGTAAGAAATGAATTATAAAGATGTGAAATAAAAGTTGCTGATTCAATTCCTGGGATCTGTCTCGCCTCTGGTGAGAACGCCTCGAAGTGCTGAGTTGCGAAACCGATGATGTAGCCTATATCCCATGGATTCCCTGGGAATATGGAATATAATTCCTCCCATCCCAGAAACATCCATACAAGGGGTGGATCGATCATTCGTCGTCGTCTTCGGTACTTGGACAGGGTTGAAGTCTTCTGGCGGTTGGTCTTGGGTTTTCGGGTACCCTAGTTGCTGTCTCCTGGGATGCCGCAGTCTCCGGTACCGAACGTCTCGTCCAGTATAGGTATATCAGGCCAATAATCGATATAGCTGCGAATAGGAGGTAGATGGGTGTGGCCCAAACATAGGATGCATCTTGTTTCGTGTTCTTCAGGGTGACCTGATGGATCTTCTGCTGTTCCTTTTGTATTTGATGTATTCGATCTAATGGTATATCATGTAGGACGAATTCTTGTAGGTGCGTACTCGATGTCTTGGTGGAAATTCTTACGAAGGGTAGTAGTCAGGGTTGTCCCTTGATAGTGTCCTCGTTGTTCGTATAGGAGTCTCGTGACGTGTGGAAACTGCATCCAGATGGAACCTCGATGAAGTAGGGTCCTTTGAAAATTGTCAAATCGGTTTTGTGACATTCGGTCTTGATTTTCGTGTCGTCCCGATATATGGCTATGTAGTGGGTGGTGTTGATTTGTTCGATGATTTCGCCTTCGATCAAGACTGGGACTGGCTCGCAGGAAGTCGGTTCTTTCGCTTTTAATTGTAGGAGTTGGTATATACAGTCCTTTTGATTGGAGTGCTGTTGACGTATTCCAGTAATACAGTAATACATTAGATGTATATTTCTGCATTCGGTGTCTTGATACTGATAGAAGTTTTCGTTTATTGCCAGAAAAGTTTTGGTTGGGATCAGAATAGTATTGGTTTTGGTGGGAATTGAATATAGATAGAAGTATGAATAGGTCTCGGGAAACATTATAGGGAAGTGAATAATAAAGACTTTTTTATCGTTCGATTGATATGATCCGATTTCCAAAATTACGTAATATTTGTGTAAAGTAGTATTATCGTTTTCAAATAAGAGTTGGTTCCGTTGATGATGACGTAAGAGTGTTTGTATTATAAATTCCAAATCTTCGATTTTCAAGTTGCTAGCATTAACAATTTTTAATCTTACAAAAGTGATAGAATTCTCCAAACCATTGAATATTTGTAATAGGATGTTCAATATTGCTGCCAATTGATCTAAGGCAGTCTTCGCAGAGATGTAACTATTGAAGTCAAATAACAATTTGTCTAGCTCTTTATCGAGTTCGTTAATTTCATCTGACATTTGCTGTTCGTTTTGTTTGATCAACGTCAAAGATTTCTCGTAATCATTCATGACCTTTTTAGTTAATGAGATTTGTTTGTTCAGAGTTGTTGCAATATTTTCTTGATTAGTTTCGAGGGTGGCGATGGCTTCATCGTATCTTTTGCCATCATCGGCGTCCAAATTACCCGAAATACTTCTGAAGATAGTACCTAAACCGTCAATGAGTTCCCTCTTAACCCTCTTACTCGGATGTATGGAGTTAAATTTTTCTCTAGCAAGATTGAGATTGAAAAGAATGACATTATCTATATTTATCAATTCGCTATAGTACAGTGGGTGTGGACTTTGAATAATTTGTTTTATTGTTTCATATTGCTTAGTTAATTTCAGTAATTCGGTTTCGATAGGAATCAGGTCAAAGTAGTGGATGAACGTGTGATGGGTGGCTTCCAATTTGGCATCACCTAGTTTATATGGTAGGATCCCGGGATTAGAATCAAGACTGGTTATCCTCATTTCTTGAGCACTGTTCGCTTTCAGCGCGAGTAGTATCCTGTGATGCGATAGTTTTTTGATTAGATGATGGCCTTTTCAGATTGTTTTCATGGTAGACTTTTGTTACTCCGCTGTTCACTGAAGGTGTAGTGGATTTGTTTTTACGCAGTATTGTTGAAACATTATTTTTTTTATTCTTTGTGATATTGTGAGCTTTGAATCGGGGACTCGCTTCATTCCGAGCTCTAGTTTTATGATAAAATAGGGTGTTTGGTTGATAAGTCAACGGGTCGTGCCTATTTTGATTTATTTTTTCCAATACTTTTTCTTTCTGTTTTGTCATTTGTTGGTTGAGTTCTTTATAGATTTCTATGGTACGATCTTTATGTTCTTCAATATAATTGTTGTATAATTTCTCACTAATATTGATGTCAAAAGGGCTATGTGAATCAAGATGTCCATTGATGATTTCTATAGGACGTTGTTTGGTTGCTCAGTGAATAGCATGGTTATAGCCAAGGATTGCATAAGGCATCTGATCTAGGATATTCAATTCTTTTTTTTGTTCCTCCAATTATCCTGAGGTGTTCAATGATGGTCGAATGGAATCTCTCTATTGGGCTGTTCGAATTAGGGTTCAGAGCTGTGGTATAATGGATTTCAATTTTGTGTAGTGCGGCGAATTCTTTTATAATGGTATTTTTTAGTTCGGTTCCTTGGTCTAAAACAAGTAATTCAGGAGTACCGTGATGGGTCATAAATGTTATGAATGCATTTGCAATATGGATAGCAGTTAATCCCGTGAGAGGATACGCTTGCGCATATTTCGAAAACTTATCTATAATAGTGAAGAATTTTTGACCTCTGATTGTGAAAACATCTCCATGGACTATTTCGAATGGTTTATTTGGTGTCGGTGTTAGTTCGAACTTTTGTTTAGGTGGATTTCTGTCATACTTAATTTTTTGACACAATTCGCAATTATTGATATATTTTGTAACTGTACCTCTGATGTTGGGTTAATAAAAGTGTCTTTTTATTTGGGCTTCTGTTTCGATAATTCCTTGGTGGTTTGTTTTGCCCTCGCGACAGAATTTTACAAATTCATCACGAGAATCCAATGAAAAAACGTCTCCTAGTACATTATTACATAAAACTAGGTTGAAAGCGGAGTTTTTGAACGTATCTTTCAATATTTGACAGAGTTTAGGGATCAAATCTTTCTTGTCTAAATTCATCGCGAAAGTTTTATCAATCGTTGTGGATTCTTTAAAATTTTTTCACCACGTCTTCTTCAAAATTTTGTTTGTAAATTTGAATGATAGTTCTCGTTTTGTTTTCGAATAATCGTTTAATTTTTGGGAGCTCTGGGGAGTGTGGAACGACTTTGAGGAATATTCGATTTTTGGAATTATTGATTGCGGTTTCGGAATTGGCAACTTCTAGTATAGGATTTTCGTGACTGGTGTGTGCAGTTTCGTTATCGTCTTCTTCGTGTGTGTCATTAGAATTTGAGTTGACGTCATTCGAATTTGGGCTTCCATCAATATTGCCAGCTATTGATTCGGCGTCATTTTCGATGTTATTCTCATTATCGTTTGCTGTATTATTTTGTGAAGTAGATGGGTTAGTTGAAGACATTGTTTTGTTGAAATTTTCTACATAGGAGAATGAGTCATTAGTGTTGGTATCGTTAATTTTTATACGCGACAGGGCATCGGCGTTTGAGTTCAACGAACCCTTTTTGTATTGGATGGTATAATCAAACTCATCGAGTTTGAGTCTCCATCTGGTGAGTCTTGCGCTTGCATCTTTTATTGAGAAAAGCCAGTGAAGGGGAGTAATGAAACAAGAGGGTTTCTACGGAAATTTGGCAGTTGGCCCACCTAATGGAAACCTATTACATTCATTATGACGTATAACGTTCAGTTCACTTAATAATAATTTTATTTAATTAAAAAAAGATACTCATACCGTATAGGATTCAAACTTTGGATTTCTGGGTTGGCAAGCCGACACGTTACCAAGTGGCTATGGGGGGTCCAATTTATCAACGTGCAAGTGTGGGTACGACTCAACTTGTCCCCATGTTTTCGAGAGATATTTTTTGGAGGGCCATGAGTATATTTTGATATTATTATATTGATATTTGGGGGGGTTCATTTTGCTTCATTGGGCCAATATGAGCAATTTAAATGAACATATTAGGCTTATGAATGAGTTTTAGTGAATATTTCTATGTTCTACATAGATTTGATTTTACGGTACTGCTAGTGTCCTCACTCGGATGTGAGTGGAAACTGTTTGCTATGCTTACCTTCTCCTATTACAGAGGTCTTTTTGAAGAATCTACTCGTATGTGTTACGCTTCAACCTAATTCCGCGAGGTGTCGCTATTGATACTGTTTTCAATATTTAATATGTTTCGCTAGTTTATACGGCCGTTTTTTGTGTTGCTGAAGTATTCATCTTCACTATTATTTGAAGTCCCTAACCATAAAATATGTTTGGTTCCTCTCATGGGCTATTATCAGAATTCAAAATCAATACCTATATTTGGCTTATGATGGGTAATATGAGATATTTCTGAAAGTAATTCAGCTTGCATGATTTTCAATTCTTCTCAAATAATATACATTGGAACAACAGATATTCATTTTGAATAAAGAATCCTACGAATCGTTGCCAGATGAGCAATATCTATTCAAAGTTGAATCAGATTAGAAAGTCAATGACAAAAGAGAATGTGGTTTGTACGATTGGTGAATGTCTGAACAATCACGAGAATATGGAAGGTAATATAAACAGTATATATAGAGAGAAATAACGTTCACAAATCGGGAACTACTATCAGAGTATCTATCTGAGTGAATAGTGTCAGCAGTAACAATCAAAGGTGGGTTATTCTTTATTAATTAAATCATTTCTCCTATCATTTTTCTTGTTCCACTATTCCACATATACTATTGCACAGGACAAGTAAATTATATATCGCCGCCGAATCATCTATCAAAAGAAAATAATTCCTCTGATATCAACAATTCCACAACAAACCTCTAACAAAGAACCTCCGAAGTGAAACAAATAAATTCTATTATGTATGTTTTATTTTTTATAGATGGATCTTAATGCAATGAATTCAATCTCTCTTTTGGAAACAGATAAAGCAGTTACAAAGCTGACAGATTTGGTTGTGGGTGAACCAAATACGATATATTCAGTTAAATTGATGAATACTAAATATGGGGAGACGGTCATACTAGAACTAGAGAAAAACATAGTGTTCCTGCCCCAACGAGTTACCCAGGAGTACAAGCCAAATATTCAATACTTCACAGCGGGAAAGTTTGCTGTAATATTCAGGGGGACCAAGAACGTTGGAAAACCTCATCCTGCCACATATTTCGAAATAATCGAATTGAAATAAATTTTGGAGGTGAGTTACTTTTTTATAAATAATAAGTGATACATTATGGATGAATTCAGAGGAATAATGTCAAAAATTGATGAAACGCTTGAATTGATCAAAGGCAATTCCGCTGAAAGGAGTTCAATCAAAGCAATCAATCAACATATAAAAAAGTGTAATGAAGCTTTGGATAGAAAAGTAAAATAATTTCAAAAATTGAACAATTGAAACGATTGAAGTGTTTAATTGAGTTAAAAAATAAAAATGAGAGGTCGAGGAAGGAGCGTAGGGTTTATTGGGAGGATGTCAATTCTTGTTTCAATAACAGAGTAAAGACAGGAGTCATCATCAATGTGAAGCATAAAGAAATAAAAGCATTTTTTGCTGATGGATTTTATTTGTTCGAAAAAATTATCAACAAAATTCTAAAGGAAATGCCAGCTTTGAAAGTAAATACCTGTTTTTGGGGTGATTTTGTGAAGAAATCAAATGATGAGGAAATAATAAGTCAAAAATATTTCATTTCACCGAATGCAGTTTTAGATCGAGGGACGGATCTCATTGTGTGGTATCAAGAACATGTTGTTGATCACATTTTAAATAAATTGTCTGAGTTTTCTGGAGGAAAGAGCGGTTGGGCATTACAAAAAATTCTATTGTTGGAAGTTCCAATAAACAAATATGAAATTGGTAATGGAACATCTTTTATCAAAATACCATTAGAAATTTCAAGAAAGAAAGCATGTATCAACATTCAGAATGATGATGAAGCATGCTTCTTCTGGAGTATAGTTAGTGCTTTATATCCACCCACAGGAGATGATCGCTATACAACTTCCTATCCGCATTACAGTCTAGTATTGAATACTGATGATTCAGAAATACCAATGAATCTGAATCGTATAAATAAATTTGAGAAATTGAATAATATATCTGTAAACGTTTATGCGTTGGAATTGAATCTTTCCACCAAAGGTTCATCCTATGTGGTAGTACCCGTGAGACTCGCTAGAAGTAAATTAGAACGTCATGTCAATTTGCTATCAATACAAAACCATTATTTTCCCAAACTGAATGATTATACAGCACCAATGCCAGATGACAATGATGAAACTGAAATGAAGTTTCACTATTATTGTTGGATAAAAAATATGTCGCGTCTGATATCGCTGCAAGTTAGCAAAAGGAAATAAAAAATTCATTTATGTGATCGTTGCTTGAATTATTTCTATAGTGAGGAAAAATTGAAAACTCATTATGTATTGTGTGAGAAAAAGAACGATTGCAGAATATCATTCCCAAAGTATGACTTTGTAGAATTTAGGAATGATGTTCACAAGCAGAAAGTACCTTTCGTAATCTATGTTGATATTGAATCCATTTTAGAACCGTGTAATTCAAGATTATCACAAACAACAACGAAATATCAACTACACAAGGCATTTTCGGTAGGTTACTACCTTAAGTGTTGTTATGATGATTCAATTTCTCATTTCAATAGTTATGAGGGTGAAGATTGCATGGAATGATTTTCAGGTGAGATTAAACGAATTGCGAAGTTCGTAGAGAACAAAATACTAGATATTGTACCCATAATAGAAAAACCGAGTAAAAACGGGAATTTCAGAACTTGTCACATTTGTGAAAAAATATTTGAACCGAATGACGTCATCGTGAGAGATCATGATCATTTTACTAGTCAGTTTCGTGGATTTGCGCATCAAAACTGCAATTTAATTTTTACCAGTTATATGTCATAATATGTCAAATTATGTTGCACACTTCATTATTAGAGATATGGCCAAACGAGGCTCTTTGAGTGTGCTTCCATTGAACAAGAAAAAATATATTTCTTCCACTCTCAATGACAATGATAGTAAGATAAAATTTAGATTTATCGATTCTTTCAGATCCATGGGTGCGAGTCTTGATGAACTCGTATCCACTTTATGCATGGATAATCTTCAAAATTTGAAGCGAGAGTTCGAAGAGTTGAATGATGAAACATTCAAACTATTGTCTAGAAAAGGTTAATTCCCCTATGATTATTTAGATAATGTAGATAAATTGAAAGATACTCAACTGCCACCCATTGAAAAAATCTATATCAAATTGAGTGATGTAGAATTGTGTGAAGAAGACTACATTCATGCACAAAATGTATGGAATGCATTCAAAATGAAAACTCTAAGAGATTATAGTGACTTGTATATAAAAACTGATATTTTGCTACTTGCAGATGTCATGGAGAATTTTAGGGAAACTGCATCAAATACTTATGGTTCAGATCCCGCTTGGTATTATACAATGCCAAGATATACCTGGGATGCTATGTTAAAATATACAAAATTCAAATTACAAATTTCAAAGGATGTTGATATGATATTGTTTATAAAAAAGGCGATTAGAGGTGGAATTTCGGTTGGTAGCAGTCGATTTTCAGAGGCTAATAACAAATACATGCCCAACTATGATCCCTCGAAACCTTCCAAAACACTTTTGTATCTCGATGTGAACAACTTATACGGTTGGGCTATGTCTCAACCATTACCATTTGGAGGCTTCAAATGGGTTGATACAAATATTGATGTAACAATGATTCAGGATTATTCATCGGTGGGGTACAGTTCACAAGTTGATTTGGAATATCTCAAAAACTTACATGATTCACACAACGACTTTCCATTTTGTGCAGATCATTCCGTTCCTCCAACATCAAAATTAACAAAATTGATAGCTGATGTGCATGATGAAAAAGGATATATTTTGCATTACAGAAATTTGAAACAAGCATTGGCAAACGGTCTTTTTCTGACTAAAATACATAAAGTGTTGGAGTTTGAGCAGTCTGAGTGGTTACGGCTATATATGGAACTCAATACTCGTTTAAGGGCTTCGGCTACGACTAACTTAAAAAAAAATCGATATAAATTAGCTGATGATGCTGTTTTTGGGAGAACAATGGAAAATATAAGACTTCATAGAGTCGTTGAATTGGTAAATTTTTATGAAGGTCGTTATGGAGCTAAAAATTTGATTGCTAGTCCGCGATTCCATAGTAGATCTATTTTTGATGAAGATTTTATGGCAATTGAATTGAGAAAAGCTGAACTAATCTCCAATAAACCTCTTTAAATTGGTATGGCTATTTTGGACATTTCTAAACTTTGTATGTATGATTTCCATTATGATTTTATGTTACCTACAGTCGGATCAGACAGTTGCAAGTTAATGTACACAGACACAGATAGCTTGTTTTACGAATTGACTTGTGCCGATGTATATAAAGATGTAATTAAAAAACATATTGATAAATTTGATACCTCTGATTATGAAAAAAATAATGAGTACAATATTCCATTAGTTAATAAAAAAATACCGGGGAAAATGGAAGATGAGACAAACGGGAGAATAATTACACATTTTGCTGGCCTTTGTTCGAAAATGTATACTTTCAGAACACTTGTTACTCAGCAAGAAAGGGATCGTTTGGAAAAGAAGTTGGTAAAAAAAGGTATGAGTAAAAAACGAATAGATATTGAAATCAAGAATTTGGGTATTAAGAAAACATCTAAGGGGGTGAAAAAGTATGTAATAAAGAATGAAATAACTTTCGAGGATTATGTTGCTTGTCTGAAAGATTTTGAGAACAAAGCAATATCACAACAAAGTATCCGTTCCTATGCTCACAACATATTCAGTATAGAACAAACAAAAGTTGCTCTTAGTCCACATGATGACAAACGAATTATTATTCCTTAGTCATTTGATACACTTCCATGGGGTCATTATAGTACATAGATTCTTCTTATGTTTCAGGAATTATTCAATATGCAATTGAGAGAACTTTGTATCAAGACTGTTTGTCAAAATATAGGAGAAATAATACTTTTTATCAATAGTGTATTATTACCTTCGAGCTTAACTTTAGAAATTGTTGAAAAATTCAGTTATTATAAATGGATAAGAATTTCAGAGTGTTCTAATAACGATAACGCTTACCTTCCTACCAATATGCTACATAGAAGTATGATTTTTTCATCAAATGAGCGAACTGCAGTTATCAATCATTGTAATTGGGAATCAACATTTTTAGACCCTGAATATTGCATACGGGTCAATAGATATAGAATTAAAAATCTCAATTTATATTTATGTAAATCATGTGATCAATATTTCTTAGATATTTTGAAAAGAAATAATATTATTATGAATTTGCATGTTGTAAGAGATCATTTCCATTTACTTTACGATACACGCAACATTCATTCCATATATCAAAAAAGTTCTATGTGGTGTCAAAATAGTTTTATAGAATTATTATTCAGAATCAAGTTACGCTATGAATGCGACATGGACTTACATGATGCTAACAGCAAATTGAATCGTTTCATTGATTATTGTGACGAGGATGAAGATGATGATGATTAATGTATTTCAATTATTTATAAAAAATGTGCTCACATTGATGATGTCAGTTGATGTATATTTTTGATGAATAAAAAACAAAAAACTTAATTTTTGTAAATTTTATTTAGATCTGAATCACAATTATTGTTCAAGAGCAAATTTGCATGAATGACATCTTGATTGAGATGTTGGTGGACCATCTACATGCGATTGCCAATCGGGTCGGTTGTGATGGACGAAACAGGGTTGTTTCACTTGCAGATCAAAATTGAGACGGTAGTCCCGAGGTAACTTATTCCATGCATATAATAGTTCGATTGGTTGTGCTCTTTCAATCAAATAGTGAAGAGGAAACTTTGCGAGTTCTTCCTCACTAAAGTGATGTAAACTCCGTTTAAGATGCCAATGATCCTTCAACGGACTGATACAGTAGCATGACTCTTGATTCATTTTCAACTTTTCTGGACGATACAAGAAAACAAGATATATACTTGTGTACTGATTCAATAAAGGCATTTCCGTCTTTTTATAGATATTTCACGTTGAGAGAGGGGGGGTGGTATAGGGAGAGAGAAAGAGAGAGAGAGAGAGAGAGAGAGAGAGAGAGAGAGAGAGAGAGAGAGAGAGAGAGAGAGAGAGAGACAGAGAGAGTCAGGTGAATAAAAAAGTTTTGTTCATTTCATACATTTATTTATTCATTCATTATAAAGTGCGTATACAAAAAGTATACATTAGATAAAGCGCATACGCATTCATCTGTATGATTATTATGATAAGAACACATAGGCACTTCCTTTTTCAATGGAGGAAGGTCGTCCAATTCATGAACTGGACAGCTGCAATATTTCGTGATAAAGTTGAATTTTTCTCTTCCTCTTACATACACTGCATCTGCACCTTGAGTTAGATACCTTATGATATTTCCAAATTGATGTGGAGGAGTGAATCCAACATTCCAATCGATGCAGTGATGATTCTGCATCAACCACGCTGCTTGTTTTTTTAAATCGTGCGGTAGATTGTTGAAAGGAAATGGTGATTTGAACAAGAAATGACTAATACGGCGATGATCATCAAAACAGGCTAGCTCTTTCACAATAAATTTATTGTTCCCCAGTTTAAAGCCTTGGAAATCAATTACAAGCCTCATATTTGGAGATTCTTCAATTTTTGAAAAAACAATTTTCTCTTCTCGAAATATTCAATTTCAGCTTCGAGTTGCTCCAGCTGATGGAGGAAATTAACTAACATGTATCTGTATTGAGGTATCATTATCAACTGACTGACTGACTGACTGGCTGACTGGCTGACTGATTAAGACCTATCGTACCATTTTATTCAATGGATTGTAGTAAAATTCTTTTTCATGTAATATTAGGCAATATGCAGACACATCATTTCCTGTAGGCTTAGACGTTTCAAATTATGATTTTCATGATAACAAACAAAATGTTGGAAAACATGGTGAACTATTCGGGGGTGATTCCAAACGAGGATTCATCGTAGGAAGTAGCGGATGCGGCAAAACAAACATTATGTTGTCTCTAATCGAACATCCTAACGGATTGAGATTCGAAAATATCTATCTATACTCAAAGTCATTGGATCAACCCAAGTATCAATATCTACGTACTTTGCTTCAACCACTCAGTGAAATTGGATGTTATGAATACAAGAATAGTGAAGATGTACCTCCAGCAGATAAGATTAAAACAAATTCTATAATTATATTTGATGATGTAGCAACTTGTGATCAGAATATTATCAAAGATTATTACTCTTTCGGACGACATAAACAAACAGATTGTTTTTATATTTGTCAGACGTACTCTGCTATTCCGAAGCATCTCCTGCGTGATAATGCCAATTTATTGATTATATTTGAACAAGATATTACCAATTTGAAACATATTCATGATGACCATGCGAATATTGATATGGACTTTCAAAAATTCAAGGAAGTAGCATCTTCTTGTTGGAAGAAAAAGTTTGACATTTTTGTAATTGATAAGGATTGCGGTTTGTCTTCAGGTAAAGTCAGAGGAACAAGGGGATAGAGTTTAGTGCGATGGGATGTAATCCGCAGGAAGCGAAATAGGTATCATGTTTCGGGTGATCTAATATGAAAGCATACCCGATCAGACCTAAAAAAATTCTGTCACATAGAAATCTCATATATTGTAGGCCAATTCTCATCAAATTCCTCATGAGGAACATCAGTCACGTGACCTGATAGATCGTGAAACGTTTACTTGGTCATAACTGCAGAAATATATGTTTCAACTATACGAGGTGTTTTTGAAATAATAATATGTATTCAGCACATCGAAATATAATATTCTCATATCAGATACCTTCAAATTCCTCAAATCAACAGGGAATTGCATCCCCGAAAATTGAACAAAAACAGGAAAACATTAAAACAATCTAAATAATTGAACTCAGCACAAAAAATTCATCTAGATGGAACGTTATAGGATTGTTACAGAGTGAAACTATATAGGTGTAAAATTGGTCTTGCCTCACCTATATGTCATTCGATAGTATAAACGTCTCGAGGTTCGAAATTTTCACGCTTATTCCAATACAGCCCAGTATATAAAAAAAAATGTGGTTATAAAGCATTTACCTTTAGCTTTTTTCACCTTAGCAGGCTTAGATTCGATGAAAATCTGAATAATGAATGAAAATAGTGAGAAGACAATTCAGATGAAACAAAAACCACCATTCTCATATTCCCGTACATGATTCTTCGAAAGCACACATCACTACCATCACAAATAATTCACACAAACGGCATTTTTGAAAAACAACGCCATTCAATCGACGAGAAATTTCACATAACGTCCACGATATGACTGAACAAATATAGGAATAGAAACTTGATAGTCAGCAAGAAACCTGATAACAGCTTCCTATCTTCCAATTAAACGTTGATAATGCATGTTTAGCAGACAAAAAATATGTTTTCAACAATATATGAACCACCACGAGGAAAAATATAATATACAGGACGATTAAAAACCTGAATCAGATGAAATATTTGAGAGACGTATGACTTTACATTATAACAAATGCATAGGTTCTCGACTGCGATATCTGAGAACAATATGGTTACCGACGATCTGTGACAGATCCATCAATCAACCATTGAAAATAAATAGTACTCCTAAGGATTAGCACGCCAAATACATTGATATGCGCAGAGTTCCAATGTTTGCGAGATATCAATAAAGAATGGAGAACCGTGAATAACCTATATTTTCATGTTATCTTTTATGAAGCTAGTATTGGAACGTCTTAATAATACTGACAATAGATGTGCGAATAGAATTCTTTACTTTCTTTACGACATCGTTACAAATGATGCTAGATAGATTACACTTGACAAATACCACTTAACACATGAGGCGTTTTGCAGATGATGTATAATTAAGAGGAGACATATCACGCATGCGTCAAAACGTGACAAAAACATCACAAAAACAGGCGTATCATTCTTACCAAATGAAATATGAACAACATAAACCAATTATGAATTGCGATCTCAGACAAAAATATTCGAAAAGACTAATATACACGACGAAAAATTATTATATCTCTTGCCATCATTCCCAGACAGTTCAAGTATCCCATCCAATTCAAAATCGTATCTCGGCTATCATTCGAAATATTCCCCAACTTCATCAAAATAGAATAATCACAAGGCGACATTCTCTTCAAACCGATATAAAGATTCCCCATGCACATTATGAATAACAATCGAATCCAAACAGCATATATGACACAAAGTTCTATCACAAACGTTGCTTCACAGAAACTGGGATTTTCATTCCAGACAAGAAACTTCTCTACAAAATACAGATACGACCTGTTTGAGAATACTGTTCCTTATATGGGTTCAGCACTCACACATATAGAGACAAGTCATACCAGAGAGACAAGCCATGCGCCTAGTGAGCGATGCCACACTCACTAATTCTTAGAAAACATCTGATTATCATAAATGGAAACTCATAAAACGACTAAGTTCATCATAGGAAGTGTTTCTAAGATTTCCAAATGCGGAATCTCAGCCAATTTCATTGATATAAAATGATCACAGGGCACCATTTATTTTCACCCAAAATAAAGATACTATATGAAGATCCTGAACAAGAATTGGATTCAATCAGTATACAACGACACCCAGATCCATCACGAAAGTTTCAACGAAAAAACTATGATTTTTATTTCACGCGAAAAGCTACACTATACAAGATACAGATATGATATTTTTCAGAGTACTGTTCCTACATATCATGGGGTTCAACATCCAAATACATACTCTGATGCTCCTAGATTTCATTCAGAGATACAGCCCATTCGCCTGATTGGTGTTTCTACACTCACTGATTCTCAAACAACATTGTAACATCACCGAAAAGACATCGATTTTCCACTTTTCTACAGATACACAGAAAATAATTTTCAGAGATTCCTACTATCATCCCATCGCTAGCAATACAAGTCAGACACACTCAACAAATTCAGAAAACGCATTCTGTTGCCTTGGATATGTCGAGCAACTCTTTACCAAGACTCATTTAATGACTGAGTTTACTATAGGAAGTGTTTCTTAGATCTTGAAAAGTTTAAAATTCAATACCTATATACCTCCTGTTGTAGCCTGTGCATGATTTTCTTCGAATATAATAGGTATTTGCTTTGGTGCGCTTCAAGAGATATATAATAATGATAATCTGACGCATATTGTAGCACCAAACATTCAAACAACGTATACCAATAATTATGAATTAACTTCTAAGACGAAAATATTTGGAAAATCATCTCTCTCTTATTAAGCGAGACATTCCCAGTTAGATTGAATATCCTATCCTCTTTGAGGTATGCACGACGTTCTTCGAACATTGTTAGGATTTTCTTTCGTGCGCTTCAAGTGATAAAAAAAATGAACTGATGAAAAAATGTACACTGCGAAAATTAATATATCTCTTACTATCATTGCCAGACAGTTTAAGTATCCTATCCTATTCAAAATCGTATCTAGGCTATCATTCGAAATATTGCCAAACTTCATCGATATAGAATAATCACAAGGTAGTATTCTTTTCGAACCGAAATGAAGATCCATAATGCTGATTATAAATAAAAGCTACTCTACGAAATACAGATACAACCTGTTCAAGAATACTGTTTACTCATATGGGTTCAGCACTCACACATATACGTTGATGCTCCTAGATGCCATCCAGAGAGACTAGCTATGCGCCTGGTGGGCGATGCTACACTCACCAAGTCTTAAAAACATTGAAACATCGCAAATGAGTCGGAGAGAGTCGGAGACCTTTCCTTATTCTACAGATACTTCCGCTCCATTAACAAAATTGAAACATCACAGAAAAGCTGTTACTCTTCAGATATATGTTGAACAACTCTTTACCGAAACTCATAAAACGACTAAGTTTACCAAAGGAAGTAGTTCCAAGATACACCAATGTTCAATACTGTCTACACATATGGGGTTCAGCAACCACATATACGTTAATGCTTCAATTCAATTCAATTCAAAATATGCTTTATTGTCATAAGTAATAACACACTTGTTGACAAAGCTTGTTGAATTACATGAAAATAAATAACATAAAGTACGACAATAGAACGACAAATAACAAAAAACATTCAAAAGCTCATATAGAGCTATGTCTACCTAGTTGAAAATATACCTATTAACTTCATTTAAAATTCAAAAAAGTTATACCTATTCAGTAAATCAAAACTCCAATGAAAAATATTCATTCAGGCTATAGAGTGGAGTTTGGACGAGTAGTGCTTTGACTTCAGTGCGGAACTTTTTATCACATGATATTTCTTTGATCTCGGTTGGAAGGTGATTGAATATTTTTATTCCATTATAAATGATCGAGTTCTTGACCATAGTGGTTCGGGGTCTTATCAACTTAATTTGACCATTCTGCCTTGTATTGTATCGTGACGAGACAAGTTGTAAGGCATATTTGTTTTTTTGAATTAGAGACGCTGTTTCTAATATGTATAAACAAACCACAGTTAAAATATTATAATTTTTAAATAAGTCTCTACAGCTATCTCTAGATTTCGCCCGGCCTATATATCTGAGGGCTCGTTTCTGCAAAACAGAACTCTTCTGGAATAAATGATCACTGCAGGCCCCCCAAAATGCTATTCCATATCTCAAGTGAGACTCAATTAAGGCAAAATATGCTGTTCTAGCAGATGAAGATCCTAATTCCGTGGCAATGTTTCTTACAACATAGCATCCAGAAGCCAGTTTTTTACATAAACCTGTCACATGTTCTGTAAACAACAACTTATTATCTATGAATAAGCCTAGAAACCTAGTAGACAATTTATTTTCTATCACCTCACATCCAATATTCAAGTTGGGAATATTGCAATGGAAAGTCAGGATGTTGGTTTT
This sequence comes from Phaedon cochleariae, assembly GCA_918026855.4. Lineage (NCBI taxonomy): Eukaryota > Metazoa > Arthropoda > Insecta > Coleoptera > Chrysomelidae > Phaedon > Phaedon cochleariae. The sequence continues at coordinate 16,669,420 of OU896722.1, read as the reverse complement.
CTTAATATTTAGAGAAAGGAGGTTTGATTCACACCAATCTTTGATAATCGTTATATCCTGCATTATATTTGATTCTAATATAGAGCTGTTCTCTCCTTGCCGAAGGATAGATTCCATCAAGAGAGACAGGTCATCCGCCTGTTGAGTGATGCCACACTCACTAACAGGATAGGTTAGAGAGTAGGTTGACATCATTGGTTGAGATTGATGCTATATCGGCCTGGACTATCCAAGCTACGATAGGTTAGATCAATTTTTGGTAGTTCGTTTGTTTGTTTGTCGGACGAGCGGAGCGAGTCTGATAATCTCAGTATTGAACATTGGTGTATCTTGGAACTACTTCCTTTGGTAAACTTAGTCGTTTTATGAGTTTTGGTAATGAGTTGTTCAACATATATCTGAAGAGTAACAGCTTTTCTGTGATGTTTCAATTTTGTTAATGGAGCGGAAGTATCTGTAGAATAAGGAAAGGTCTCCGACTCTCTTCGACTCATTTGCGATGTTTCAATGTTTTTAAGACTTGGTGAGTGTAGCATCGCCCACCAAACGCATAGCTAGTCTTCCTGGATGGCATCTAGGAGCATAAACGTATATGTGTGAGTGCTGAACCCATATGAGTAAACAGTATTCTTGAACAGGTTGTATCTGTATTTCGTAGAGTAGCTTTTATTTATAATCAGCATTAGGAATCTTTATTCCGGTTCGAAAAGAATACTACCTTGTGATTATTCTATATCGATGAAGTTTGGCAATATTTCGAATGATAGCCTAGATACGATTTTGAATAGGATAGGATACTTAAACTGTCTGGCAATGATAGTAAGAGATATATTAATTTTCGCAGTGTACATTTTTTCATCAGTTCATATTTTTTTTATCACTTGGAGCGCACGAAAGAAAATCCTAACAATGTTCGAAGAACGTCGTGCATACTTCAAAGAGGATAGGATATTCAATCTAACTGGGAATGTCTCGCTTAATAAGAGAGAGATGATTTTCCAAATATTTTCGTCTTAGAAGTTAATTCATAATTATTGGTATACGTTGTTTGAATGTTTGGTGCTACAATATGCGTCAGATTATCATTATTATTTATCTCTTGAAGCGCACCAAAGCAACACTTCCTATAGTAAACTCAGTCATTTAATGAGTTTTGGTAAAGAGTTGCTCGACATATTCAAGATTGGTGACAACATAATGCGTTTTCTGAATTTGTTGAGTGTGTCTGACTGGTATTGCTAGCGATGGGATGATAGTAGGAATCTCTGAAAATCATTTTCTGTGTATCTGTAGAAAAGTGGAAGGTCGATGTCTTTTCGGTGATGTTACAATGTTGTTTGAGAATCAGTGAGTGTAGAAACACCAATCAGGCGAATGGACTGTATCTCTGAATGAAATCTAGGAGCATCAGAGTATGTATATGGATGTTTAACCCCATGATATGTAGGAACAGTACTCTGAAAAATATCATATCTGTATCTTGTATAGTGTACCTTTTCGCGTGAAATAAAAATCATAGTTTTTTCGTTGGAACTTTCGTGATGGATCTGGGTGTCGTAGTATACTGATTGATTCCAATTCTTGTTCAGGATCTTTATATAGTATCTTTATTTTGGGTGAAAATAAATGGTGCCCTGTGATAATTTTATATCAGTGAAATTGGCTGGGATTCCGCATTTGGAAATGTTAGAAACACTTCCTATGATGAACTCAGTCGTTTTATGAGTTTTCATTTATGATGTTCAGATGTTTTCTAAGAATTAGTGAGTGTGGCATCACTCACCAGGCGCATGGCTTGTCTCTCTGGTATGGCTTGTCCCTATATGTGTGAGTGCTGAACCCATATAAGGAACAGTATTCTCAAACAGGTCGTATCTGTATTTTGTAGAGAAGTTTCTTGTCTGGAATGAAAATCCCAGTTTCTGTGAAGCAACGTTTGTGATAGAACTTTGTGTCATATATGCTGTTTGGATTCGATTGTTATTTATAATGAGCATGGGGAATCTTTATATCGGTTTGAAGAGAATGTCGCCTTGTGATTATTCTATTTCGATGAAGTTGGGGAATATTTCACATGATAGCTGAGATACGATTTTGAATTGGATGGGATACTTGAACTGTCTGGGAATGATGGCAAGAGATATAATAATTTTTCGTCGTGTATATTAGTATTTTAGAATATTTTTGTCTGAGATCGCAATTCATAATTGGTTTATGTTGTTCATATTTCATTTGGATAGAATGGTACGCCTGTTTTTGTGATGTTTTCGTCACGTTTCGACGCATGCGTGATATGTCTAATCTTAATTATACATCATCTGCAAAACGCCTCATGTGTTAAGTGGTATCTGTCAAGTGTCATCTATCTAGCATCATTTGTAACGATGTCGTAGAGAAAGTAAAGAATTCTATTCGCACATCTATTGTCAGTATTATTAAGACGTTTCAATACTAGCTTCATGAAAGATAACATGAAAATATAGGTTATTCACGGTTCTCCATTCTTTATTGATATCTCGCAAACATTGAAACTCTGCGCATATCAATGTATTTGGCGTGCTAATCCTTAGGAGTACTATTTATTTTCAATGGTTGATTGATGGATCTGTCACAGATCGACGGTAACCATATTGTTCTCAGATATCGCAGTCGAGAACCTATGCATTTGTTATAATGTAAAGTCATTCGTCTCTCAAATATTTCATCTGATTCAGGTTTTTAATCGTCCTGTATATTATATTTTTCCTCGTGGTGGTTCATATATTGTTGAAAACATATTTTTTGTCTGCTAAACATGCATTATCAACGTTTAATTGGAAGATAGGAAGCTGTTATCAGGTTTCTTGCTGACTATCAAGTTTCTATTTCTATATTTGTTCAGTCATATCGTGGACGTTATGTGAAATTTCTCGTCGATTAAATGGCGTTGTTTTTCAAAAATGCCGTTTGTGTGAATTATTTGTGATGGTAGTGATGTGTGCTTTCGAAGAATCATGTACGGGAATATAAGAATGGCGGTTTTTGTTTCATCTGAATTGTCTTCTCACTATTTTCATTCATTATTCAGATTTTCATCGAATCTAAGCCTGCTGAGGTGAAAAAAGCTGAAGGTAAATGCTTTATAACCACATTTTTCTTTATATATTGGGCTGTATTGGAATAAGCGTGGAAATTTCGAACCTCGAGACGTTTATACTATCGAATGACATATAGGTAAGGCGAGACCAATTTTACACCTATATAGTTTCACTCTGTAACAATCCAATAACGTTCCATCTACATGAATTTTTTGTGCTGAGTTCAATTATTCAGATTGTTCTAATGTTTTACTGTTTTGGTTCAATTTTCGGGGATGCAATTTTTTGTTGATTTGAGGAATTTGAAGGTATCTGATATGAGAATATTATATTTCGATGTGCTGAATACATATTATTATTTCAAAAACACCTCGTATAGTTGAAACATATATTTCTGCAGTTATGACCAAGTAAACGTTTCACGATCTATCAGGTCACGTGACTGATGTTTCTCATGAGGAATTTGATGAGAATTGGCCTACAATATATGAGATTTCTATGTGACAGAATTTTTTTAGGTCTGATCGGGTATGCTTTCATATTAGATCACCCGAAACATGATACCTATTTCGCTTCCTGCGGATTACATCCCATCGCACTAAACTCTATCCCCTTGTTCCTCTGACTCCTAGATTACCAGTTTTGGTAGAGAGTTGTTTGACATATTTCATGAACCAACCAGAATACCTCCTATGGTAAAACACTGAGCTGTTATATGAGTTTTAGGTGTAAATAGTTGTTCAAGTTGGAGCGTTGAAACAGGGTGCTGTTATCTTGGTTGTTCTATATTTGGCGTATACAGAAAATCATATTCTTTCAAAGCCTAGAAAGATGATTATATCAGCTGAGTTATAGACTACAATTAACGGACAATGATTTCATCACACTACCTACCAGTCATTATACAGGGTTTTTAAATATATATTTTTGTATGCCAAGTTGAGTAGTCATTGTGAGTCTACTCGCCTACCAGGTGTTGAATAAAAAACGGATAATTTTGACATCAATTATTTTTAGAAATTATACCAACATTTTCAAGTTCAGTAAGAATAAAGGCGATCTCGTTGTTGTTCTTATCTGATTCCATTTAATATCTCAGTCTATCCACCAAGATATTGGGATCTGGAATATTGTACTCTTCATTCCCAATACTGGCTTCAGGCTCCACGCTCGACTTTGGACGTTTAGGCTTGGTCTTATTTTTGAAGGGTCTGATAATTTTATCGAATTTCTCCTTATCAGCTTGTCCTCGTAATCGCCCTAATCGATCTCTATGAATAGAGCCGATTTCTAGCATCTGTGTATACATCTGGTGATCCAGAGGAGTGTAATTTCGAGGGTTCTTGGAAAATAATGATTCCAAAAGACCCAGAGTACTTTTAAAATCGACATTATCTACGCCTATGTATTGGTCCTCAAAGCGTAGATTCTCATGTCCAAGTGTCCATCTGCCGTCAACATATTTCGGTCCATGAGCATTATCATAATCTGCACAGTGATATTTATCTAATGCTTGCTCTGATAAATGTGGTTTAGACTCCATGATGTGAACGCTATGGTGTCTGATATACAACTGAAGACTCTTGAATACCTCTGGAGACATCTGAATACCTCTGAAGACATCTGAATACCTCTGAAGACATCTGAATACCTCTGAAGGCATGATCTGAAGACCTCTGAATAGCTCTGAAGACATCTGAAGACATCTGAAGGCGTGATCTGAAGACCTCCGAATACCCCTGAATACTTCTATAGGTGTGATCTGAAGACTTCTGAATCCATTTACTGCCATCCGCTAATCAGCTAGTTTATTCGAATTGATGGCGTCCACTCTATGGGTATTCCTCATATGGTGGTATAGGTTAGTTTTATTCAAGAATTTTCCACATTTCTCACACACAATGCTTGGTGTCGATTATAGTGAAATTTCCGCTCTTTAAAACTTTCCCATGTTCTATTGATATTGGAAGCAATTCACTCTTCAGTATTGAGACACCCTGTTATAAATCTGAAATAGCTGTGCTCTCAGAGTTCCTGAAATCCCCTGCTACCACTCTGCTAAAATTCACCGAACAAGAATTGCACTATATTCCAGTAGAATGTCTCATTGAATATGCAGATCCTTATGGGCTATTAAGGGTGTGGCACTAACTTCCTCAAGAATATCGCAGCAACTTTGACCTACAAATCAAACTGCCATGCTTCGTTCATTATAATCGTCCCGATTGGACCACACACTGGGATAGACCGCCATCTTCTCAAGAGGCATGTCATTTTTGTAGAAAAGGATTACTCAAATAAATAGTTTATTTATCTTCGTTTTCGTATTCTTTCACCCCCATATGGGCCGCCCTGTATATATTTTTTTTAATCTTCATCAACTCAAACACCCTGTATATATTTCTTTCAACTCAAACACTTCTTCCATGCTTTAACATGGGACCGCGAACTGTGGGACACTCTGTATATATTTTTTTCAATTTTCAATCAACTCAAACGCCCTGTATATGAAAATTCAATCTTGTTATTGTCATAAAAGTGTTATTGTTGCGGTTTCGATAAGCTCGCGCCAGCGCTACCCCTCTTCCCCGCTAGAACACAGGCCGCGTTCCAGTTAAGATCAAAGCGTGTATTTCCCTATGCTGATAGTCATGGTCTATTAGTTTAACTGCCGTGCTTCGTCCATTATAACCAACCTGATTGAACTACTTACTGGGATGGACCGCCATCTTCTCAAGAATCATGCTATCTCTGTGAAAAAGCTTTACTGTGAAATAAATTGATTATCTAACAATAATTCTCCTCGTAGTAGTTTCATTTCGCATTTATGTACCATTAATGACATATGTCAATGGTAGAACGATATCCCTCAAACCATGCGACTTTGCATATAGGTATATTGGCATTTCCGAATTGTCCATAAAAAATACTATTTTGAGAGTACCCACACGTGATCATTTCACCAGAAGAAAAAACAACAGCATGACGTCACCCACTATAAAATGAATAATTTATTCAAGTATTTGTTTCCAATACGAGCGCGCGCTTATCATTCTAAGGGATCTCTCGCTTTGCTGGAACTTCGAACGCCATGAAAGTAACGGCATGACGTCACCCACTTTGAAATAAATGAATAATCCAAGTATTCGTTTCAAAAACGAGCGCGCGCTTATCATTCTACGAGATCTCTCGCTTTGCTGGATCTTCGAACGCCATGAAGCGAGACAGCGTTGCCACACACAATAATGTAACAATATTAACATCCAAACACATACGTCCGACAACGTTGCAGCGCCGTACGCTCGAGCCTTACTCTACCTCGATAGATCCGTTGCAAAGATAAGCGCGCGCCAGCGATGGATATTATTTTCGACTCGAAGTTTCTCATCTCTGGAATGCATCTCTCGCTTCACTCTACCTCGATAGATCCGTTGCAAAGATAAGCGCGCGCCAGCGATGGATATTATTTTCGACTCGAAGTTTCTTATCTCTGGAATGCATCTCTCGCTTCACTCTACCTCGATAGATCCGTTGCAAAGATAAGCGCGCGCAAGCGATGGATATCCCGTTTGAATAGCATTGAAATAATTGAAATATCACGGAGGTCGGAATACCACAGTGCGTATATACGCTGCCTCATAATGCAAAGGTCCCTGGTTCAATTCCTCCCAGCGGTGACAGTTTTTTTTAATTTATTCATTCACGATGGCGACGTGACGACGAATGAATAATTTGAATTTCGCGCTGGTTTTTAGTGGGCGTGGCCTCCAATCAAATGCTGGTCTCTGATTGGCTTGAGCCAGAATCCCTATAGCCCCTCTACTATCCTGGAATTATTGTTACTATCTTACCAGGTTTGTTTTGCCGGAAATTAATGTTATAAATTTTGGCGCCCAACTATTAGGGTAGTGAGGGTGTGCTTTATTTCAGGTACTACCAGGTTCGGGGAATAATTGCAGCATACTTTACAACTTTGCATAATTTTCATCATTTTGTTATTTATTTCCTATATAACCACATAGCTTCTTCTTATTATTATTATTTGATGGTCTCTTGCCCAGCAAAGACATCCAGCCGCCAGTGTTGCAAGGTCACGGGACCAAATATTCTTCTTATTATTATATCTTTGAATAGTTTACATCTTAGTTCAGTGGTTATAATAATCAATGGTAATGATGTGTTAGTATTTTCAGAATATCAATAGTGAGGAAATCAGTGGTGAACAGGCTTAATGAAAAACATTTGTTTGTCGAAGGGTTTGTTATTTCTACTAGGAGTAACAGTCATTGGAACAGGTTGGGTGAATATACATTCCAGTTTGGGTGTTCGAAATTATCAAGTCAGTAGGTACAGATAAGTAGTGTAGAGAATAGGTATTATATTCACCAGAGCGGAAAAATAAAGAAAAAGAGGAACTTGTACTGAGGTAGGTACGATCGAAATGCTAACAATTTCATCAATTCATTTTTAACGAACAGAAGCCAGTGTGTGCAGGTCAAAAATAGTTTGTCACGTTACGTAAACGTATCACATGGTGCCCCGCAAGGTTCTGTATTATCTCCATCACTATTCATTTTATATACTGCTGATTTTCATCGAGTCTTAAACTATTTTCAAATACATACATATGCTGATGATACAAACCTCTACCACTCGGCCGGAACTGAGGATGTTCTAAGACATGAAAGTTTGCTTAATGAAGACATAAAACAGTTGGTATCAATGTCAAAAAAACACTGTCTCAATATAAACCCCACGAAATCTTCCCTAATCGTATTTGCTAGTGAAAGAAACAGACAATCGGTTATAGATAACGTTTCAATTGAGGTTGAAGGACAAAGAATCCAGTACTGTGAAAAGATCAAATGCCTCGGCTTAGTTATTGATAATAACTTGAAATTTCATAACCATATAAGCAACCTCATCAAAAGATCATATTGTATAATGAAGGGTCTCTATTCCAACAGACATTTTTTGGGAAGAAACTTGAGAAGTACTCTGTGTGATTCACTAATTCTATCAATTTTTAATTATTGTGACATCCTCTATGGCCCATGTCTCGACGGGAAACAGTCAGCGAGAATTCAAAAAGTTCAGAATGCATGCGTGAGGTTCATTTTTGAATTGAGGTTTAGGGAACACGTTACATCTTTTATTAATAAACTAGATTGGTTGAAAATGCACAATAGAAGAGAACTTCATCATGCCTGCTTTTTACATAACCTCTTAAGGAAAAAAATACCTCCTTACCTCCTTGACAAACTCCAACATAGACAAGAAGCACATACCAGAGACCTTCGATATACTGATAATTTGTCAATCCCTCAGCACCGGACCAGGTTCTTTGAACGATCTTTCTCCTACCATTCCGTCGTCCTGTACAATTCTATTCGTCAAAATATAAAGCACGTATGTCCTATAAATTTTAAACGTATACTCAAGCAACATTTCCTGGATGAACAGCGATAGACTCATCAAGATCTCTACTTTTCTGATTTTTTTTTCCATTTTTCTTCAAAGCTCTTTATGACTGTTATTATCATTTACTATTATTATTATCATTACTATTATTATTATCAGTATGATCGTTATTGTCACTACTATCATCAATAGTACAATTGATTTTATCTTTATATTATTATATCACTAGTTTTATTTTCTCATCATTGTAAACTCACATTGTTATTCTAAAATATGCTTGGTTGAGTGGAAGAATAGCTATGAGCTAAACTCCGCCAAGTAAAATAAAGTCCATTTATTATTATTATTATATTATTATTATCTCGTTTGTTTTGTTTTGATCAGTTTAGGAGGAAATGATTGTAATATTACGGAGTTTTCATGAGGTATTTGGTAACGAATTTCAAGCTGAATATCTTTGTGATCACAGCGGTGTGTATAGTCATATAGTTAAAGTAGATTGGTAGGGCTTACTAGTAAGCAACCAAGTTTTGTATTTCGGATTTTTCACGTGGGTTTTTTTCAAGTTGCGTGGCTTCCTCTTCTTATTCAGGAAGAAGGAGAGTGTGCGCATGCGCGTTTTGTTGGTTCATGCTTTTGAGTGAGAAATTCGTGGTTTAGAGAATATTCAAGTATGGAAGTCAATCGACTCTTGAGTGAAGAACTTGCATACGAGTTGCAAGTTAGAGGGTTGCTAATAGAAGGCACCGTTAACGATAAAAGAGTCTTGCTTAGAGGGGCATTGCGATGTGAGAAGGCGGGAATACCACCAACAGTGGTATCAGTGGTATTGGAGGCCGACGCAGAATTCACCATTTGTCAGGAGAAATTGGCGGAATTAGAGGAAGGCATTCAAAATTTTGACATTAATAATAAGGTTAAAGAGTATAAAAGAATTTTATCTCTGCTATACCATATTCAAGGACGACTCAGACGCGTAACGATCGGCGATGAGAGAGTCGAAGAAATACGGCGGAATTCATTATGTTTATGTATGCGACTGGTAGAAGAGGTTTCGGACCGATTTGAAAATAATCCGGTGGAAAACCGACCCTTAATTGACATCAATCCACCTCAAACCACGGAACATTCCATAATTGATGAATTCGTTCTGTTACCGCCTAGTTATGCACCTACTATGTCAACAGATGGTAGAAACGTAGTACCTTAAAGGCATTTTCCCTTTTTCAATCGATCGGTGCCTACCGCAGACAGGTATAGGGATAGAGGTGAGGTAGGGATGGGAGAAGCGGATATAAGAGAGAGGGACATTCTGAATGCTTCGCTTCCTGCCTTCAGGTTCAACCCGGTAACGGTTAGTAGGAGCGGGACTCGGAATACAGACATTCCAAGCAATTTTCCAATGAATGAACCGGTAGAACAAGACATTCTAAATCAAAGATTAGCGGGAGTTCGATTTGACGAGGGGACTATACCGCGAAGTAGTATGGGTAGACCTCACCCAGATAGCACACACTCGCCTAAGGTCATCCTCAATGTGTCGCCAAACGCCTGGAGAGGACGTTCTATTTTCTACAACCTAAGAACATCATCAGGCGTAAATTTAGCGCTGTAATTGTCCTAGATGAGTTGTTTCAGTGACAGCCTGAGGATGCAAAGAATTTCGTGCCTACGGACGTCTTCAGATAACATTCCATGAAATAACGTGTCATCGAAGACAAAAGGAAGAAAAAGAAGAACTAGAATTGAGGTTATGTCTCATGATAGTCATGATTTGTTCAAGATACATCATAATATATCAATGATTATATCAAAATTATTATTATTAGAGTATTCATTGAATACCTTCATCAGATTTCTATTTCACAAAATGATTGCGAGAAGAACTTATTGCACAGAATTTGAAGATAACAATAACAAAAGGATGATAATCTCTGTTAATGACATTCCTCTCAGGTAGCAAGAAACAATGGTGAGTGAATACTAAATAGATTCATTGATAGTACCGGACATGAAATATTGATACATTCATATGCATTATTTATTGTTTCAGGAGGTTATTGAGAACACAAACTTAATGATATCATCATAGCAAACATGTTTCATTCCAAGATAGCTTTGCTTCTTCGGAATCTATAAAATATTGTATGGAAGCTTGAACTTTCAGTAAGAATTCAATGAAGGTAGGTACCTGAATCAAATCATTGATATAGTAGGTAATAGACATATGTTAATAGGTTAATTATCTGATTCAGATGAAGTTATTGAGAACACAAGATTGATGATGTCATCAGAGCAGAGATGTTTCATTCCAAGATATTTTGGCCTCTTCGAAATGTATGTTAGATTGCATATGCATGTTTGCACTCTCAGTATATTCAATGAAGGTAGGTACCTAACTCAAATCATTGATATAGTGGGGACTGGAACATGAAATATCCATAGGTACATTATTTGTTTCAGGAGGTTATTGATAACACAAAATGATGATATCATCAGAGCAGAGATATTTTGTTCCAAGATATTTTGGCTTCTTTGGAAATTATGAAAGATTGTACATATGCAAACTTGAACTTTCAGTAGATTCAATAATGGTTGGTACCTATAACTACATAAATCATATCATTGATAGTAAGTACTGGGCATGAAATATTAATACATTGTTCGTTTCAGAAGGTTATGCAAAACACAAACCTGATGATATTCTCATTCCAAGATAGTTTTGCTTCTTCAGAATCTATAAAATATTGCATGAAGGCTTCAACTTCCAGTTGATTATTCTGCATCAGGAATGTCCATAGTTCAGAAATCAAAAACAACATGGAGAAATATAACTATCAATAGGCAATAACTTCTAGTAGTGCTCAACAAGAAGCTGAAATACATTTCTTTGAAAAAAAAATTGAAATTTCTCAGAATAAGTTATAAATAATAGAATGTGAGTTTTTCATTTGGTTTTTCATTTGAACCTATTGTAAATAGAGGAAAACTTCGCAAATATCATGAGATCCATATTATTCTGAAGAAATTATCATTTGCATAATACAAGGTGAGTCAATAGTGTGTTATCCTTGTATATTAGCCAAACCATCAGATAAATAAAGAAAATTCAAGTACAACAGTATTAGGGTTCCATGAGAACTTTCACATTGAATTGTTTTCATATATATCTGTAGGGTGTTCGAATTCCAAGATATATTGACTGATGATTGTTTATTCCGAATGGGACACCCTGTATACTATTGCATTTTCTGGTTCTCTCTGAAGAGCTGATTCCATCAATGTTCCACACTTGGGGTCTAGCGAGAATGATCACAGAGATATAGGGTGTTCAAAAACAAGATTTTTCAATTTTAGGATTTTTTTTGTGGAAACTATTCAATATTGGTCAAAACGGCTCATATATCCTCATAAACTTTCGAATTACTATCTACTGACATTCAATCGGAACAAATAGAGGGTGGGTTAACATTCAAAATACTGATCAGCTTATTGTATCTGTTCCAAATAAATATCAGTAGATAGCTAATCAAAAGTTAGGACAGGAACATGTGAGCCGTTTTGACCATTAATGAATAGTTTCGACAAAAAAATCCTACATTTGAAGAATCTCAATTGTCAACACCCTATATCTCTGTGATAATTCCCACTAGACACGAAGTGTGATGCATTGATGGAATCAACTCTCCAGGAAAAACTCAAAAATGCAATAATATACAAGGTGTTCCATTGAAAAAAACCAATCAACAACCGATATCTTGAAATTCGAACACCCTATAGATATGAAAAGAACTTTAGGTGATTGTTCTTATGAAACCCTATAACTGTTGTACTTGAATTTTCATTTTATTTATCTGGCGGTTTGGCTAATATCGGAGAAGAACACACTAGAGTGACTCATTCTGTATACAAATATTATTCTCCCATAAATCTTGAACCTTCTTGAAACATCATCAAAAACCGCCTCAAGTTGTTACCATGATTTCCTGAGGTTGTCTCAAAAGATTTTATAGGGATGTTCTGAGACGTTATTAGTATGTAGAGGATGGTAACAGGAGGACGTCTTGATAATGTCCTCAGGCTCGCTCTCGACGTCCTGAGGACATGATTGTGAACGCCTCAGAAGGGCCTCGAAAGGAATTTGTGCTATCTAGGCATACTCTACACTCAACATCCAGAAATGAGGTCGGTACTGATGAGCTAATAAGGAATGCGGATGCGCACGCGCAGTATCTCCGTGTAGGTAGTAGAGGTAGACCTCAGCCACAGTCAACCTTAAGAAATGTTGGATGTTCTGGTGGACAAGTACGAAATCCGTATGCGTACGGGCAGTATTTTTTTCCACTTGATCATGAGCACGGATATCTCGGAGTGGGGAGATGAAACATCAAGTATGATGGGGATTCAAGCGTGACAACTTTCCTAGAAAGGATTGGAGAAATAAGAGTTTCTCAAGGGGTATCTAAAGTACAGCTCTTGCGGTCAGCGCCTGAACTGTTCACCAAGGAAGCGTAAATGTGGTTCAGGACTTATGTGTTCACTTCGTGGGATGATTCGGTTGATAAGTTGAAAGAGGCATTTATGCCCTATGACTACCAATATAGTCTGTGGAGAGAAATTAGAAGGCGAACACAAGGAGCTAGGGAGGAGGTAGTATGCTATGTGGCTGCCATGGAAAGCCTATTCAATAAATTGGGACCCGGGCGACCGTCTGAAGCAGCGAGAGTTGCTTTGATTCGTCGAAATTTATTACCATTTTTGCAAACTCCATTATCTCTTCATCAAATTAATAATGTCTCGGAATAAGTGAGCTTAGCTAGGGTTATCGAAGAGACCGAACTACGGGTTCAACGATTTGTACCGCCTCCCACGAATTACCAGTCCCTGGTGGAACCTGAACTTGCCTACCGAAGACAAACCACTTCTCATTCTGTCTCCGCTATTTCGTCGCATAGCAGAAGAGCCTTTGACAATCAAGCAGTACCGGTACCCATTGAAGCTTCGTCGGCAAATGCTACCCCGATTTCTACTGAGCAATGCAGCCAACCCCTTTGCTGGAATTGCCGGGAGGTTGGGCATAGATTCCGAAAATGTACCCAACCTAGACAGATCTTTTGTTTTCGTTGCGGTAAAGAGAAGGTCACCGCTTCTTCTTGTCCTACCTGTCGACCAAAAAACGCCCAAATGAGACGCTAGATAGCCGACTAGTAGTCTCTAACTCGAAAATACCGGCCGACTCCTCGACTATGGTGATAGAAAATAGGATATTATCAGATTTTGTGATTGCTCATGTTAAGGATGATGTCCGTCCTTATTTGAGGTTGAAGATTTTCGGTAAAGAATTCATAGGGTTACTAGATAGTGGGGCCAGTAAGACTGTTCTAGGACAGCAGGGTTGGGGGATTGTGAAACAATTCAGTTCCATAGAATCTTCTCCGGTGGGTTTTTGCACCGTGGCTAATGGCAAAAATTGTGAGGTATTGGGATCAGTGAATCTCCCTATTCAGTTAGGAGACCGGATCAAAATTATAGAGGTGTTGATAGTTTCTCCTCTGCCTCACTGCCTCATCTTAGGGATAGACTTTTGGCTGAAGATGGCTATAGTCCCCGATCTGTTCTCAAATGAGTGGTATTTCAGGGATGAATCGAAATCTTCCTCGGAACCCAATATTTGTGCAATCAATTCTCTAGATTCCTTGGCCGATGATCATAGGGAACATTTGAAGAAGATGGTGGATAGGTATTTTTGTCTGATGGGAAATAACTTGGGCTGCACTTCTCTGGTGGAACATGTCATCACCACCAATTCCCCGCCTATCAAGCAGAGACATTACCCCACCTCACCCGTTCTCCAACGACAAGTGAACGAAGAACTTGATCAAATGCTCCGGGATGGTGTGGTAGAACCATCTGACTCGCCCTGGGCATCACCCATTTTGTTGGTTAGGAAACCCGATGGCCGCTATAGATTCTGTGTCGATTTCCGAAAATTGAATCAAGTCACGAAGAAGGACGCATATCCCCTTCCCTTTGTGTCAGCTACCCTGGATTAATTGCGGGAGGCTCGATTTTTAACAACGCTTGATATAAAGTCAGCCTACTGGCAGATTCCTCTAGCCGAGTCGTCAAAACCTCTCACGGCCTTCGTTGTCCCTAACCGCAGACTTTTTCAGTTTCGGCGTATGCCGATGGGTCTACATAATGCCCCAGCTACGTTTCAACGCTTTGTCGACCGATTAGTTGGTGCGAACCTCGAGCAATATGTTTTCATCTATCTAAATAATATTATCATTTGTACTTTGACTTTCGGAAAACATTTGGAGATTTTGGAAGAAGGATTGGCTAGGGTTACTAAAGCTGGACTCACCCTCAATGTACAGAAATGTCATTTTTGCAAGTCAGAACTGCGCTATCTCGGGTATTTGGTCAATTCCTCTGTTCTTCTTGTTGACCCAGGAAAGGTTGATGCCATTTTACAAATTCCTAACCCGCGAAACGTTTCCGAGGTGCGTCGAATCATCGGACTCGCCTCCTGGTATCGCCGTTTCTGTCCAAACTTCTCAACGCTGATTCCGCCTTTGAGTGACCTCACCAAGAATAACCACCCATTCGTGTGGGACTCTAATTGTGAAGACGCCTTTCGAAAGATTAAAGAGTGTCTTGTTTCCGCCCTGATACTGTCTTGCCCAGACTACAGTCTGCCTTTTATGGTCCAGACGGATGCCTCCGATTATGGCTTGGGAGCCGTGTTGTCGCAGGTGCATCCAGATGAAGAGAAGGTGGTTTGTTATTTGAGCCGCTCCTTGACCCCGAGTGAACGGAAATTTAGTACGACAGAGAAAGAGTGCCTGGCCGTCATTTTTGCAATCGAGAAGCTGCGGCCCTACTTAGAGGGCACGAGGTTCGTAGTTATTACTGATCATTACAGTCTGAAGTGGCTATTCGATTAAGGACCCCGTCGGTAGAATTGCGCGTTGGGCAGTGCGGCTGCAGCAGCATGATTTCGAGATTGTGCATCGTCCTGAAAAGGACCATTTGGTAGCTGACGCTCTGTCCCGATCTGTACCGGCCCTGGTGATTGACATAGCAGCTAATGAAACGACCATCACAGATCCTTGGTACCGAAGAATGGTTCAAGCGGTCACCGAGGACCCTGTTCGATACCCTTCTTGGCGTATTCACAATAGGTTACTTTTCAAACGAGTAGATAGGAAATCTCCCGAGCTCTCTGAAGAAGTAGACCCTTGGTTGCAAGTAGTTCCAATGGAAACTCGTCGCAAGCTTATTCGGCAGCACCGTGATCCACCAACCATGGGACATGGTGGTGTGTTCAAAACGGTCTCGCGTCTCACAGCCGGTATTATTGGCCAAAAATGAAGCAGGACGTAGCTCAATTCATTAAACAGTGTACGGTATGTATAAGTTCAAAGCCCGAGCAGAGAGCCCCTGCGGGACAGTTGTTGAGCTCTGCGCCGCAAACTACCAGACCGTTTGAGGTTATAAGCGCCGATTTGGTAGGTCCGTTACCCCGATCCGTTTCAGGATTCTCTTATATTGTGTCGGTGCATGATATTCTTAGTAAAACTGATTGCTTGGTAGAGTACACTTCTATCACCCTTTTTAGGATCTTAATGTTGTCTTGATGTTTTCTCAGGCGTAATTCATAGCTGGATAACATTATATCTACCGAATAAAAAATAATTGGTTCCCCAATATATGACAAATTCTGATCATGCGCATCAAAGCTGCTTTACGATTTTCGTTAGAGGGTTATGGGAATATTCTTTTTTATGTAGAATGAGACAAAAAGCAGTGGTTTCTGTTGGAGTTTTACTACCAGTTTCGAATTCAACCCGCATAACTATTGATCCTGTTTGGATGACTCCTTTCTGTCGTGAACAATCAATGTAAACAATCGGTGCATTACCTTTGAACTCTTTCGGGGTCGATATTGGCTCGTCATTTTTCAGATGATAGTAGTTTTTTTGAGAATTTGAGTACATCTCATACAGTGTAGCATACTTGTTGTTTTTGAAATCTAGATTTAAATGATTGTGTGGATATCTTTCAGAATTCTGGAACACTCTGATATTGGTGAGGTCGATATGATCAAACTTACTCATATCACTCGTTATCTTTCCTTTTTCACTAGTCTGAAATGCTATAATCTTGTCTAGGGGTTTTGACCTTGGTAGTGGCCTTGACTGGCCACGTAAGTCTATTTGATTCAATCAAAGATGGATACTCAATCAACTCCCAGTACCTGAACCTAATTGGAAGTTCTATACTTTTATAAGTGATTTTCGTGATTCGAAGTTGTTCTCGAATACTTGGTGTTATGTGAGGAACTCTCCATAATACTTTTGTGAGCTCCACTTTGGGTTTTTCTGAATCATCTATGCTAGTTACTGCATCCAAATCATTAATAGATCCTATTAAGACTAATTCTTGCCTCATTTGAACTATTATTCTCCTAAAGTCTTCAAAAAATCCATCAAACATTTTTAAAGGAACACACACGTTGAATTGACCGTTAGTACCAATAAGATTCTTTTCATGGTCCGATATTTTTGGGAACCACCCAGCATTTTGCATAGAGACGCTTTCGTTCCCATTTAGTGATAAATAATTTTCCAATGTTGATATCAATCCCAAATTTTCCACTGAATCGATCACAATACCGTTCAATTCATATTGAAGTTCTTGGAGAAGGAATGCTATTGCATTATTAATGAATTTCAGTTCTGTTGTAACGGCATTTTTATCATCCAGGAGAGTACCTTATATATATAAATAACTGTTACAAGGCAAAGTGAATGCTTCAAGGTCAGCAATTGGCACTCTTATTTCGTCGTTATAATTGACGTTGAGAATCTTGACCTGGTGGTCCGAAATACTTTTTTCATCCGCATTCAACATTCGTTTTCTGAATCCAAGTAGTGATCCAATTGTGTTGCCCACTCCAAAATTGATTCGACGATTAGTTTTTATAGTCACCTTGGAAGTATTAAAATCAGGTGTAATTCGAAGAACTGCTTGGTTGTCTTCATCATTCATAGCATTTTGAATAACGTTTGCTAGATCATCAATTCCATATGATTCAGTAGGAATTCCGAATCTATATCTATCGTTCTCACCCCAAACGGAGATATTATTCGTATTATCAATATTTGGTATTGAGTTGAAACTGTCAAAATTAGCTAACCCAATTTCATATTCATTTTCATCATTCGAATATATTGGAGGATTGAAATCGTAAGAATCGATGAACAGCCACTCAAAGTAGAAGTCAAAGACATATTGTTTCACTGAAAGTTTAATTTCAAATGACGCTCCATTTTACAAATTCTGGTTATATAAAAAAATTAACAATGTTGCCCACATTGATATGAATTGAATGATTGTACTGAATCATAATTTTACATAATATCATTGTTGCCACTGTCGCTTGAGAAATATTGAAACAGTTCTGAAGGTGGAGATGAATCTCCATAACTATTGAAATAAACTATTCCATTATCGCGCTCAATATAAGCAGTCCAATGTGTTCCTTCACCTACATTCGAATATAGATTCAAGATTGCAGACTCGTTCTTTCTTATTTTTTCAGGAAGGGTATCTCACATGAAAATTCCCCTAAAGTATGGTATTTTGAGAATTTTCACATATTTGCGCAAGTCAATATTAGTCAGTGGTCGGCGAGGTAGCTTTATCGGGAGTTTTTTGCGTTTGGCTTCAAATACATGCCATAGCCCTTATATGGTCTCAAATATAGCCCTTTTCCAGTAGCTGCCTTCCCCATTTCTCGATTATGTCGCTGTTCTTCAGCTAGTCGTTCTCGATCAGCTTACGCATCATTAACCGCTTTGGCGATACCCGCGGAACCTTCACCTACTGCTCCAAGTGCTCCTTGAAGTGGGAGAAAAAATGGTAGAAATCCTCCAATTTCAGGCGCTGGAATGATTCTTTGATTTTTAGTTTTTTCCGAAGGTCGCTTGGCCAATAGATTCAAAGCACCACCTTTTCTCTTCCGTGATTATCAGCAATATTCCTATGTTGTATGTCTTTGAAATTCGAATAAGCTATATCGTGTTGTTTGCAAGCCTCATCTAGTTCGTGTACACCTTTATCGTCTCTCAGTAGTCTTTTTTCAAGTTCTTTCCCAGGTCCACAATAATTATATTCAGGCACATGAAGTTCCATTGGAAGCTCATTAATTAGAGTATTGAGGAGTCCTCGACCTTTCCGCTTCACGCTTCGACAACGACTGACTGAGTTAAACCTTCGTTTCATTTTATAATGTTCAGAACACTGTCGGTTGAATGATAACTGATTTGCTATATGAATTCCTCCATATATAGAACTGAATCATGTTCGGTAGTGTCAGTTCTATGGATGTGCCTGCATAATGACGATTCAAAAGCAGACATTCTCTCTACCAATCACAAATCATGATGAAATCGCTCACCAGAGTTAATTTAGGAAACACGGAATTCTGTTCGGTGGCCAGTCAAAAAGAGGTTTACTAGTAGGATCTAGCGGATCGATGAAAAGAAATGTAATGATATCCTTGATTGAACATCCGAATGGTATCCGTTTCGAAAATATTTATTCGTATTCTAAATCACTCCATCAGCCAAAATATCCATATCTGAGGACATTATTGACATTATTGCACCAGAGAATATTCGAGATAATCCCATTATAATATTTGACGATATTCCTAGCTGTGACCAAGATTTGATGAAAAGTTACTTTTGCTTTGGACGACATAGAAACACAGATTGTTTCTATTTGTGTCGAACTTATTCTGCCGTTTGCTAACAATTTATTCGAGATAATTCGAAGTTTATTATTGTATCTCAACAAGACATGACAAATCTGAAACACATTTATGATGACCATGTGAATATTGATATGTCGTTTCAACAATTTGAAGAACTTTGCGCACTCTGCTGGGGCGAAAAATTCGGATTTCTTGTCATCGATAAAGATTTTCCATTGAGCTCGAGTAGATACCGCAAAGGGTTCGATAAGTTCATTCATATAGTAATAATAATAATAATAATAATGATAATAATAATAATGATAATAATTTTAATATTTATTTATCAAGTAAGTAGCTGCTTCACATGATTATGATCCTTATATAAATAAATGAATATAGAATGGTGGGTTGAGAATGTTTTACTTAATTTTAATGATTCTAGTTGGATGTCTCCTTAGATGACTAAAATCTGGTGATTTGTCTGTCTTCCTAAAGAGACCTATGAATTACATGAAGAACAATGAATATGTTCGGATTGATTAGTAGACCTATACATGTAGATTGCTTTTTTTGTTAGATAATTCCTACCTTTCTTCGGTTATTCCATTCATTTTTCTAAGTTAATTATAAAATATATTATAAAAGTAACAATGAACTAAATCTATTGGTATCAATGTTGAAAGAGAAAATGAACAACAAAGGGGTATGAGTGAGTATATCAGTTCATGTGAATTTGATTGGAATCGAGTAGCCAGTTTGTTAGGTTTTTCTTGAAACTTGTTTTTCGATTTTTCCTCTCAATGCTGATGGCATATCATTATATATTTCCATGCTTACATATGTGGATGTTCTTTGTCCTATCGGTTTGTATGTTCGTGAAATAGTAATATTACAGTTTATATTTAGGCGGGTTGGGTAATGATGATCTATGCAGTTGGTGAATAAATTCTTTTTTGCCATATATAGAGTGGATATTTTGTAGAATAGTTTCCTTACACTGAGATTTCTTGTGTTTGCGGATAGAGTATTTGTGAGGGATCGCATATTCGTACTGAATATTATTCTTATTATCCTTTTCTGAATTGTCTCTAGAGGTCTCAATGTGGTTGAGTACACTCATCCCCACCCGAGAATACCATATGTTAGATGTGACTGTACTAACGCATAGTACATCGATAAGAGTTCATTAGTATTCAGTATGCATTCGACTTTCGAAAATAGATATGTAATTGACCGCAGTTTTTTTTGTTATAAAATTAATTTGATGAATACTGTCTGTAGGTTAATCGAGGAGGTGGTACATTCATTTTACTTGGTTCTTTGGGATTTTCTCTCCTCGTTTCTATAAAAATAAAAGTATTCGTATTATTTCAATATATTTGTAGAGGGACAAATCAGATGATTTGCCCCAAAATGTCACTGCGTTTAACAAATTTTTCTATCAGGGAGTCTAAAAGAAAAATCCAGTAGCTTGTCAGAGACAATTTGTTTGAAAAAATGTTTGAAGGAAAGAAATATAGATATATTGAAAAAATATCAAATTTGTACTTATCTTTGGACGTTTCGGGACCGATTCTGCTCCCGTTCTCAACATGTAAATGCAAATTATTTTTCTTTGAAATTTTTGCTGCGTATAGTTTGACACTTTTCAATGTCATATTGATGTTGGCATATGAATGAGTGATTTTAGTCTACAAATGAGTTACAGGATGTTTTCATTAATTGATAAACGATGGCAATTACACGAAATTAAATAAAGATCCTACAGCGAACATTGAGAGAAAGATACGCAACACTATAAAAAAACACGAAAATCAACTAACACTTGCGGAGAGGAAGAACATCTCCATATATCACAGCAAACTCCCACATTTTTACGGACTTCCAAAAATACATAAACCAAATATTCCTTTGAGACCAATAGTGAATTCAATTGGATCTCCATGTCAAAATTTAGCAAGATTTCTTTTGAATATTATCAATCCTATATCAGGTAAGAGTGAGAGTTTCATTAGAAATACTCCTCATTTCTTAGAAAAATTGAACGATATCACATTGGATATAAATGACACTCTTGTTAGTTTTGATGTAGTGAGTTTTCCACAAATACAATAAGGTAAGAATAAAGAACATCATATCACAACTAGAACACAATATATATAACGATTTACACGAAGATGATTCGACACATATTTTCATTTGTGTGAATGATTCTTATAATAAAGAAAAGACTAAGAACAAATTGATTCAAATAAGAAAATTCAATAACCTCATTAATGAGAAACATCGAAATGAATTGAGATTGAGAAGTCGTCAACAACATTTCTTCGACAAAACTGTTATTAATCTATCATCGAGATCACTATCAGATACAGAGAAATTAATATTATCAAAAGGTATGAATTTTTCAATAACTCCAAATGTTTTTCCGAGAGTAGATTTGATAGCAGCAATAGAACAAACTGCACAAAGACTTCCTGAAGAATTTTCAAATGAGTACCGAATCAGAAACAAAATCATCATTGAAAAAGAACACAAAATCACACAAAACATTAGTAACATAGAGAAAAAGTCACTCAATAACTTGAAACACGATAACACAATCAAAATACTCCCAGCTGATAAAGGCAATGCTACAGTCATCATGGACAAAATTGAATACGACAATAAAATTGAACAACTGATAAACGATGGCAATTACACGAAATTAAATAAAGATCCTACAGCGAACATTGAGAGAAAGATACGCAACACTATAAAAAAACACGAAAATCAACTAACACTTGCGGAGAGGAAGAACATCTCCATATATCACAGCAAACCTCCACATTTTTACGGACTTCCAAAAATACATAAACCAAATATTCCTTTGAGACCAATAGTGAGTTCAATTGGATCTCCATGTCAAAATTTAGCAAGATTTCTTTTGAATATTATCAATCCTATATCAGGTAAGAGTGAGAGTTTCATTAGAAATACTCCTCATTTCTTAGAAAAATTGAACGATATCACATTGGATATAAATGACACTCTTGTTAGTTTTGATGTAGTGAGTTTATTCACAAATGTTCCTATAGATAAAACTTTACAAATAGTGAAACATAAATTAGAAGATGATGAAACTCTTACTGAGAGAACCAATCTGAGTATCGAAGGAATTTTGGAATTTTTGGAATTATGCCTAAAAACTACATATTTTCAATTGGATGATGAGTTTTATCAACAGAGTTTTGGCATGGCTATGGGCTCACCACTATCTCCAATTTTGAGCAATATATTTATGGAGAATTTCGAAGAAAACGTTATTAAAAATTACGAAAAACAACCAAAAACGTGGTGGAGATACGTAGATGACATCTTCATAATTTGGCCACATACCCTTATAGAACTAGATAATTTTCTAGCTCATGTAAACAACGCAGAACCTACTATAAAGTTCACTTTGGAAATTGAATCTGACAATCAGTTACCATTTTTAGATGTTCTTATCAAAAAATCAAACAATGTTTTCTTAACAAGTGTATATCGTAAAAAGACTCATACTAACAGATACCTCAATTTTCAATCAAATCATCAGAAAGCTATCAAAAAAGGAATAATCAGATCACTTCATGATCGAGCCAAATCAATATCATCTAACCAACAAATTTTCAATAACGAAATCCACCACATCAGAGATGTTCTTCAGCTCAACTCATATCCAAGGAACTTCATTGATAGAACGATTCACCAAATTGAAAACAAACAAAATACACCACAACAAAAACAACCATCAATAACGACGAATATAATACCGTACATTCCCGGCATATCTGAAAAAATTAAACGTGTTGGTGATAAGTTCCAAGTGAAAACTGTGTTCAAAACTGAAAATACAATGAGATCCATTCTAACTCAAACAAAGCCAAAAAATGAAGAACAATCATCAAAAAATTGTATTTATAGTATACCTTGTGTTTGTGGAAAGTATTATACAGGTGAAACGAAGAGACCTCTCTCAGTAAGGACAAAAGAACACAAGTACAATATCAAGAAAAGACATATCGATAAATCGAAGCTAACTGAACATATCCTCACTGAAGATGGACAACATATGGCACAGTGGAATAATATCAAAATCCTAGGAAAGGAAGATAACAAACAAAAAAGAAAAATGAAGGAATCCGCTTGCATTCTTCTAAACGGAGACAATAGCATTGCTTCCTGTTCAGTTGATATTGATAGAACATGGTATTCACTACTGAAAACTGAACATGAAAATGGTAGATTCAAGATCAATTAATGAAAACATCCTGTAACTCATTTGTAGACTAAAATCACTCATTCATATGCCAACATCAGTATGACATTGAAAAGTGTCAAACTATACGCAGCAAAAATTTCAAAGAAAAATAATTTGCATTTACATGTTGAGAACGGGAGCAGAATCGGTCCCGAAACGTCCAAATTCGATATTTTTTCAATATATCTATATTTCTTTCCTTCAAACATTTTTTCAAACAAATTGTCACTGACAAGCTACTGGATTTTTCTTTTAGACTCCCTGATAGAAAAATTTGTTAAACGCAGTGACATTTTGGGGCAAATCATCTGATTTGTCCCTCTACAAATATATTGAAATAATACGAATACTTTTATTTTTATAGAAACGAGGAGAGAAAATCCCAAAGAACCAAGTAAAATTAATTTGATGATCCACATATTTGTAAGGAAAAACCCCTTTTTGGCTTATTAGATCGAATAGTTCGTTATCTTGGAAGTATTTTCGAACCTCGTTACACTGCTGAACCTCTAGATTTTTGTTGAGTTTGGAGAGAGATTTTGGTCGAATCGAAAGAAGTCTTCAGATCTCATCTGAATATATTCATCAGATACTCTTGACGATTCAGATTTAACAACCAATACTGACTTGGATATTCTTTCTCCCTTCTTAGCCAATTTCTTGATGAAAAGATGAGAATCATAATTTGTGAGGTTGTGGAAGAATACTGGAAAAGTCTTTGAGGTCTTGTAGTTCAAATTACAAATAGAAAGGGCGGCTGCGCGGAACTTCCTTGTATAGCGGCACTGATCACGATCTTCGATAACTGTTGGCTTGAATAACTTTTCACAAATATGACACGTGGTGCTATTTTGGAAAGTTTGGTTTTCTATCTCAGTAAGTGGTCGCATGCCACGAACATCCTTTATGTGATTCGTGTATAAATCTTGGACGGTTTCATACAACTTCCTCACAAAAACGTCAGCAGCATCTGCACCGCGATAAAGTACCGACCTTGATCAACGGTAATCGGAATTACATTTCACATAAAACGCGAACGAATATGGTTCATGTTCACATACTTTAACTGAAAATGATTCATCGTCACAGGGTTCATTGTGATGAATTGGTTTGAGTAAACTTTCGAAATCAACATAAATCACAAATGGTGGTGACAATTGTTTCTCAAAGTTAGGGAACTTGAGGATATTTTCAGGCACTGACTCACAATATTTATTGATTTTCAAATTGGTGTTGGGTATTTTTGTGATCGTATGATTACAGTCATTTTCCTCATGAATGCTTAACTGCACCAGTGTTGCGAACGATTGTAAGCATCCATCGCAAATATTTATTTCACCATTGTATTTCGATTTTAGTTTCCTAACTAATTTGCCTAAGTCTTTCATTAGGCAATAATGTGTGTTGCCAACCTCATCGGCCACAAGTAGCAAATTCACATGTGTTGCTTGGCGACACGATGTAAAATGTAGAGGTCCAATTATTTCACTTATCATCTTTTCATCCTCAAAAGACGAACTTTGGGATAGCCTTCAATTCCATGGGAAAGTCAAGCCCTTGAAAATTCAACAGGTTATTGTAATGTGGATATAATGACGTTCTAATTGAAATACCGTCTGCAGGAAAGATCGCAGCATTGATGAACCATGCGAAGCAGGCTCTATCTTTGTTTTGTATATTCAAAACCGCATGTTTGGATTCTATTCCTCTGGGCAGCTTGATGTACGAAGAGGACGAAATTGATGAGAATTTATTAATTTCCACATTCAAAAACATTGCATGTTTCAATATCCACCCAGAATCACGTTTTTGAAATTCTGACGCCTTCACAATCAATTCTTCCTTGCAGTCATCATAATCGCATTCAATGTTTGATGATATTGTAAATGTTTCATTTCTGGTATTGAAGGACTTGATATCAGATAGTTCCTTCTCTGGTATGACATACAATCCAGAAAGTTTCAAATTTATCTTCAAGCTGTGATGCGTGTCCAAATATTTGGACAAGATTGCCAGAACTTCTGGTTTCACTTCTTGCAAAAATTCGAGAAGGTCGGTGTGGCTTTTTCCACTGAAAAATCGATAGGTGGCTATCTCATTCTTGAGAGCACAACGGAGTTCCACAATCCCATTCCCCAAATTATTTTCAACAAATTGATCTACTCGTTTTCGTTTTTCAACACCCTGAGTATTTTGCTGAGGAAAATAGTTGAACAATGTGTTGGTCGGAGTAGATGCCTGCTGATCCTCTGCATTATTGTACTTCATCTCTTTGGCTGGCGGTCCATTCACATCTCCATTATTTTTGCAATTTTTGCGTAAATAATGGGATAAAGAACTCGTTGAAGAAAATACGTTGCCACAATATCCGCACTTCATTATCACTGAACTCAATTCATCTGAAGAAGCTTTGGGACTGAGGCTCAAGACTGATCTAGAAGACATCGACCTCAACCCGATTTTATATCATTCAGTAGAGGGGTACGGCATGCGCATCTGCTACCCGCATGTTTTTGCGGATGAGTCATCTATTAACCAGCGAATACGTCATACCCGCATTTATCGAAACGAGATGTCTAGATGAGTCTGAAATGAGAATAAAACATCTGGTGCATATCTTTGTGAACACGTCATACCCGCATTCAGAGAGAACATCTGCCACCTGCATTCAGAGATGAATCATTCATCGAAAACATCTGCTACCCACATGTTTACGAGAACAAACATCTGGTATTTTCATGTGCAAATGCGTCGCGACTGCATTGAAGACCAGATGTTCAGACAATTTATTAAACTATGAATGAAACGAAACAAATTCATTTTCCATACAAATAAAAACATTATCCAATGAACACATGCTATTTGAATTCATATGATAGAAACATTGCGGTTCAGACTGTTGTAAAATAGGTTGCTCATCGAATTCAACTACTGGAACAGAAGTGAACCGTCGAATATATCAAGCTTTCTCCTTCCCTTTGATATGTATCAGATCGACTCCATCACTCAGATTTTTCAAGATATTTCTGAACTGATGTAATGGGGTAAATCCATCCTTCTATTCCAGGCAGTGAAAATTACGAACCAGCCAATTAGCCTGCTTTTGTAGATTCGGAGGTAGAAAATTCAGTGGAAATGGTGGTTTGAAAATAAAATGGCAAATTTTCACCCCATCGAAGACTGCAAACTCCTTGACAATGAATTTGTTGTTTTCTATCTTGAATCCTTGCACATCCATGATACTATCCATATTGTGATATTTGAGAAATTTTTAAAAACTGATTGCTTGGTAGAGTACACTTCTATCACCCTTTTTAGGATCTCAATGTTTCCTTGATGTTTTCTCTGGCGTGATTTATAGCTAGATAACATTATATCTACTGAATAAGAAATAATGGGTTCCCCAATATATGAAAAATTCTGATCATGCGCATCGAAGCTGCTTTACGATTTTCGTTAGAGGGTTATGGGAATATTCTTTTTCATGTAGAATGAGACAAAAAGCAGTGGTTTTTGTTGGAGTTTCACTACCAGTTTCGAATTCAACCCGCATAACTATTGATCCTGTTTGGATGACTTCTTTCTGTCGTGAACAATCAATGTGAACAATTGGTGCTTTATCTTTGAACTCTTTCAGGGTCGATATTGGTTCGTTATTTCTCAGATGATAGTAGTTTTCTTGAGATTGAGTACATCTCATACAGTGTAGCATACTTGTTGTTCTTGAAATCTAGATGTAAATCATTGTATTAATATATTTCAGAATCAAGGAACACTCTGATATTGGTGGGGTCGATATGATCAAACTTACTCATATCACTCGTTATTTCTCCTTTTTCACTAGTCTGAAATGTCATAATTACATGTCTAGGGTTTTTGACCTTGGTAGTGGCCTTTACTGGCCACGTATGTCTATTTGATCCACTCGAAGATGGATACTCAATCAACTTCCAGCACCTTAACCTTATTGGAAGTTCTATACTTTTATTAGTAATTTTCGTGATTCGAAGTTGTTCTTGAATACTTGGCGTTATGTGAGGAACTCTCCAAAATACTTCTGTAAGTTCCACTTTGGGTTTTTCTGAAACATCTATGCTAGTTACTGCATCCAAATCATTACTAGATCTTATTAAGACTAATTCTTGCCTCATTTCAACTATTATCCTCCAAAAGTCTGCAAAGAATCCAGCAAACATTTTTAAAGGAACACACACGTTGGATTGACCGTTAGTACCAATTAGATTTTTTTCTTGGTTCGATATTTTTGGGAACCACCCAGCATTTTGCATAGAGACGCTTTCGTTTCCATTTAGTGATGAATAATTTTTCAATGTTGATGTCAATCCCAAATTTCCCACTGAATCAATCACAATACCGTTCAATTCATATTGAAGTTCTCGGAGAAGAAATGCTATTGCATTATTAATGAATTTCAGTTCCGTTGTAACCGCATTTTTATCATCTAGGAGAGTACCTTATATGTATAAATAACTGTTACAAGGCAAAGTGAATGCTTCAAGGTCAGCAATTGGCACTCTCATCTCGTCGTTATAATTGAGGTTTCCAGCGATGTGAGACTGATATGTAAAGAAATGATTGTCTTCAATTGTAGTGTCGCTGAAAGGTTGACCAGTGATATTCAATAATTCCATTATTTCAAAACTACAAATCCGAGAGATATCAAAAACTGACGATTTTCTGATGTTAATATTCCGGAGGTCTTGTTCATACTAGCACGTTTCTTTTCATCGTCATGTCTTTTATAGTATTGTTCAGGGGAGTAAATCGGTGTTGGATGGATGAATCTCCACACCATGATTATAGATCCTTCTTTCGAAGGTGAAGTCGAACGGTGATTTCTCCTTCACGGAAATCTATGATATTTCCTGATTGATCAATAATTTTTACAGTTATATTGTTGATAGTTTTCACGGAAACTGGATAATACAGGATCGTAACAGGTGATTCGATGATCTTGTATCCGGTGGGGACTTTGGCATTGAACTGATGGATTAAATGAACTGGTTCACCATTTAAATAGCTTCTGATGGCCAAGTTACATTTTACACAGATAGTATTGACGTTGAGAATCTTGACCTGGTGGTCCGAAATACTTTTTTATTCGCATTCAACATTTTGTTTCCTGAATCCAAGTAGTGATCCAATTGTGTTGTCCACTCCAAAATTGATTCGACGATTAGTTTTAATAGTCACCTTGGAAGAATTCAAATCAGGTGTAATTCGAAGAACTGCTTGGTTGTCTTTATCATTCATAGCAATCTGAATAACGTTTGCTAGATCATCACTTTCATATGATCCAGTAGGAATTTCAAATCTATATCTATCGTTCTCACCCCAAACGAAGATATTATTCGTATTATCAATATTTGGTATTGAGTTGAAACTGTCAAAATCAGCTAACCCAATTTCATATTCGTTTTCATCATTCGAATATATTGGAGGATTAAAATCGTTAGTAAGAATCGATGAACAGCCACTCAAAGTAAAAGTCAAAGACATATTGTTTCACTGAAAGTTCAATTTCAAATGACGCTCCATTTTACAAATTCTGGTTATATAAAAAAAGTGAACAATGTTGCCCACATTGATAGGAATTGGATGATTGCACTGAATCATAATTATACATAATATCATTGTTGCCACCGTCGCTTGAGAAATATTGAAACAGTTCTGAAGGTGGAGATGAATCTCCATAACTATTGAAGTGAACTATTTCATTATCGCGCTCAATATAAGCAGTCCAATGTGTTTCTTCATCTACATTCGAATAAAGATTCAAGATTGCAGACTCGTTTTTCCTTATTTTTTCAGGAAGGGTATCTCTTATGAAAATTCCCCTGAAGTATGGTATTTTGAGGATTTTCACATATTTGCGCAAGTCAATATTAGTCAGTGGTCGGCGAGGTAGCTTTATCGGGAGTTTTTTGCGTTTGGCTTCAAATACATTCCATAGCCCTTATATGGTCTCAGATATAGCCCTTTTCCAGTAGCTGCCTTCTTCATTTCTCGATTATGTCGCTGTTCTTCAGCTAGTCGTTCCCGATCAGCTTACGCATCATTAATCGCTTGGGCGATACCCGCGGCACCTTCACCTACTGCTCCAAGTGCTCCTAGAAGTGGGAGTAAAAATGGTAGAAATCCTCCAATTTTAGGCGCTGGAATGATTCTCCGTTTTTTAGTTTTTTTCGTAGGCCGCTTGGCCAATAGATTCAAAGCATCACCTTTTTTCTTCCGTGATACCTTCTTTTCCCGTTTCAGCCCCATACCCATCTTGCTCTCCAATTTCATAGCTCCCGTAACCCCTAATGCTGCGATTTTGTCACTCACACCAGCATCAGATGCCTTGGAACGCTGTGCAGCTACTTCGGCCAGACACCTATCAGCATTATTTCTATGTTGTATGTCTTTGAAATTCGAATAAGCTATATCGTGTTGTTTGCAAGCCTCATCTAGATCGTGTACACCTTTATCGTCTCTTAGTAGTCTTTTCTCAAGTTCAGTCCCAGGTCCACAATAATTATATTCTGACACATGAAGTTCTATCGGAAGCTCATTAATTAGAGTATTGAGGAGTCCTCGACCTTTCCGATTTACGCTTCGACAACGACTGACTGAGTTATTCCTTCGTTTCATTTTATATTGTTCAGAACACTGTCGGTTGAATGATAACTGATTTGCTATATGAATTCCTTTATATATAGAACTGAAACATGTTCGGTAGTGTCAGTTCTATGGATGTGCCTGCATAATGAAGATTCAAAAGCAGACATTCTCTCTACCAATCACAAATCATGATGAAATCGCTCACGAGAGTTAATTAAGGAAACACGAAATTTTGTTCGGTGGCCAGTCAAAAAGAGGTTTACTAGTAGGCTCTAGCGGATCGATAAAAATAAATGTAATGATATCCTTGATTGAACATCCGAATGGTATCCGTTTCGAAAATATTTATTCGTATTCTAATCACTCCATCTGCCAAAATATTCATATCTGAGGACATTATTGACATAATTGCACCAGAGAATATTCGAGATTATCCCATTATAATATTTGACGATATTCCTAGTTGTGACCAAGATTTGATGAAAAGTTACTTCTGCTTCGGACGACATAGAAACACAGATTGTTTCTATTTGTGTCAAACTTATTCTGCCGTTTGCTAACAATTTATTCGGGATAATTCGATGTTGATTATTGTATTTCAAAAAGACATAAGACATAGTAATTTGAAGAACTTTGCGCACTCTGCTGGGGCGAAAAATTCGGATTTTTTGTTATCGATAAAGATTCTCCATTGAGCTCGAGTAGATACCGTGAAGGGTTCGATGAGTTCATTCAGATAATAATAATAACAATGATAATAATAATAATATCCATTCATCAATTATGTAGCTGCTTCACATGATTATGATCCTTATATAAATAAAATAAATATAGAATGGTGGGTTGAGAATGTAATACTCAATTTTAATGATTCTAGTTGAAGGTCTCCTTAGATGACTGAAATCTGGTGATTTGTCTGTCTTTCTGAAGAGACCTATGAATTAGGTGGCGTATGCACACTCCGTATGATATATCTATCATGTTAATATAGGATGATGACTGATTGTCATGATATTATTCTGAAAGACATGTCAGATTAGAAAACCATTTTCAAAAGATTAGGAAATATATTAAGATTTTCCATTGACCAGCTCCTTTTAATTCCAAACGAAACCCCTACAAATTGGCGACGAATGCACACTCCGTATGATATATCTATCATGTTAATCTAGGATGATGACTGATTGTCATGATATTATTCTGAAAGACATGTCAGATTAGAAAATCATCTTCAAAAGATTAGGAAATATATTAAGATTTTCCATTGACCAGCTCCTTTTAATTACAAACAAAACCCCTACAAATCACATGAAGAACAATGAATATGTTCGGATTGATTAGTAGACCTATACATGTTGATTGCTTTTTTTTGTTAGACAATTCCTACAATTCTTCGGTTATTCCATTTATTCTTCTAAGTCGATTATAAAATATATTATAAAAGTAACAATAAACTAAATCTATTGGTATCAATGTTCTGAGAGAAAATGAACAACAAAGGGGTATGAGTGAGTATTTCAGTTCATGTAAATTTGATTGGAATCGAGTAGCCAGTTTGTTAGGTTGTTCTTGGAACTTGTTTCTTTGATTTTTCCTCTCAATGCTAATGGCATATCATTATATATTTTCATGCTTACATATGTGGATGTTCTTTGTCCTATCGGTTTGTATATTCGTGGGATTGTAATATCACAGTTTATATTGAGGCGGGTTGGGTAATGATGACCTATGCAGTTGGTGAATAAATTATTTTTTGCTATGTATAGAGTGGATATTTTGTAGAATAGTTTCCTCACACTGAGAATTCTTGTGTTTTCGAATACAGTATTTGTGGGAGATCGCATATTCATACTGAATATTATTCTCATTATCCTTTTCTGAATTGTCTCTAGAGGTCTCAATGTGATTGAGTACACTCCTCCCCACCCGAGAATACCATATGTTAGATGTGACTGTACTAACGCAAAGTACATCGATTAGAGTTCATTAGTATTCAGTATGCATTTGACTTTTGAGAATAGATATGAAATTGACCGCAGTTTTTTTGTTATAAAATTAACTTGATGATCCCATCGGAGGTGATGTCTATGACGATTCCAAGATATTTCGTTTTTTCTGCTTTAGTGAGTTGCCAGTTCTTTTGTTTTCGGAACGGTAGATTTATGTCAATTTCATCATATTCGCAAAAGGTAGATATACAGTTTTCTCTAAGTTCAGAGTTAATAAGTTATCATCCAACCATTTCGCGATTACTTTCATATCGTGTTTAATTTTTGTATCTACGATTTCCCAGGTATTTCCTTCCATGAATAAAACAGTATCGAATAACAACTCTTTTGATGTTCTGGGAAAGAAAAAGATTTTGATTTGTTATAGGCACGGCAGCTCGTTCGTTTGGGAGCAGGTCGTGAGTCAGTTCTTTTTATTATTTACTAGTGGGGTTATCCTTTTGTCAGGCGCCACCCAGTTTTCACAGCAGAATTACTGAGAAATAAATCCAAGATATAAATATAAGCCAAAATAACTGTTAACAGATTTAATCACCTTAACATGTCAACGATAGGTATTCAAAATAGTGGTTAATATGTACTATGATTGTAACTCAGTACAAGAGTAGATTTCCCTTCATATAGGCCTATACTTTGGGTTCACAGAGTCTCTAACAGACCCAATAATTTCATTATATTGTAATGATATTTCCCTTGGAGGCGCTTTAGAGACATCAGCAGGAAGGCAGGAGTACAACGATCAT
Organism: Phaedon cochleariae; assembly: GCA_918026855.4. Taxonomy (NCBI): domain Eukaryota; kingdom Metazoa; phylum Arthropoda; class Insecta; order Coleoptera; family Chrysomelidae; genus Phaedon; species Phaedon cochleariae. The sequence continues at coordinate 16,636,496 of OU896722.1, read as the reverse complement.
CCTGTATCACGCATCCCAGATTGCTCTCCAACCTCTCAATGATTCCTACATACACCAACATATTTCCGAACACTCAATATATGCCGCAGTGACAAAGAACGTCACAGAAGATTCTGGAATGTTCTGGAAACAATTGATATAACAATTAGAGAGTGAGGTTTGTTCTAAGAAGCTGCTAGAACAAAAAGAAGGAGACGGAAGATCATTTCGAGAAGGTTCTCGAACCAAAGCCTGCCTGTGTTCTCATATATAAAACGGCCGAACAACTGAGTCAGTCAGTCGAGCAGCGAGTGTCAGAGAGACAGTTATATACCGCGTGTTATAAATCGTTTTACATGAATAGTAGTTCTGAGTTCGTTATAAATTAGTGTTTCTATAGTTCAAATAAATCAGTTCGAAAATAAATAGTGTCGTGTTCGCTTCTGCACCCGAATAACGTAACAATTGGTGTCAGAAGTGGGATATTCCAGTGTGAAGTGAACAGACCGTTGCAATGAAGAAACTACACGAGTTGAGAGTGGTGGACTTGAAACGCGAGTTGGAGGAGAGAGATCTCGACACAACAGGGATCAAGGCTACACTTCAGCATCGTCTCATAGAGTATATGGTGAGCGTAGGTCAAGATCCAGAGACGTTCACCTTCGAGGAACCAGCTTCAGCGGAATCGATGTTGGCTGGGATCTCGGAACAGATAGCAGCTCAGCGACAGGACATAGCGGCTCAGCGACAGGACATAGCTGCGCAGCGACAGGATATTGCGGACCAGATGGTGGCCCAGCAGAAGAAGATCACGGACCAGATAGCGGCTCAGCGACAGGACATTGCGGACCAGATGGTGGCTCAGCAGGAGAAGATCACGGGCCAGATGGTGGCTCAGCAGGAGAAGATCACGGATCAGATGGTGGCTCACCAAGATAAGATCGCGGATCAGATGCGTGCTCAGCAGGAGAAAATCTCAATTCAGCAAGATCAGATAGCCTCTCAAATCTCAGACCAACGAGACGAGGTATTAGCTCAGATGACCGCTCAACGAGAAGAGGTGCTGGCACGTATTTCTGCTCAGCAAGATCAGATCGCCTCCCAGATATCAGCCCAACGAGAAGAAGTATTGACTCAGATATCAACATATCGGGAAGAAGTTATGACTCAGATTGCTGCTCAGCAAGAACAGATCGTTGCTCAGAAAGAACAGATCGCATCTCAGCAGGATAACATTATAGCTCAGGTATCAACCCAATTCACCACCCAGATAGAAGAAATGAGGAAGGAGCTGCAGCTCGAAAGAGAAAGAATAGCTGTGCTGGAGAAGTCTGGGAATGGTCGAGGACTCATGATTGAAACCACAGTTGGGCCAGATGTAGTGACTACTACCAATCGAGTAAAACCACCTACACACAAGGTGGTAGCTCTTACAGTAGCTCTACGGGGTGATGCACTGAACATCTTGCAAGTCATTCCGGAAGTAGAAGCCGATAGCTACGATCATCTCGTCAAACGCCTCGAAATGCGGTATGGTCACGAACATCTTCAGCAAGTATTTCAATCACAAATGAAGAGCCGTCGACAGAGAGTCAACGAGAGCCTGCAAGAATTCGAAGTGGACGTTGCACGATTGGTTCATTGTGCATATCCATCAGCTCCCGAATCTCTAATGGAATGCTTGACTGTTCAAACGTTCATAGATGGACTACGAGATATTGAAATGCAGAAAGCAGTTCGCCTCACTCGACCAAAAGACCTCACCAGTGCTCTGGCAGCTGCGCTTGAGATCGAGGCCGCAGCAGAAACTTTCCGTGGATCCGCGAAGGTACGAGCTATAAATGACAGCGAGAACATAGCCGAGAGCCACAGGCAAGATTCAAATGAAGCTTTGATCAACACCATCAAGGGCCTCTTGGATAAGAAAAGGAGACCAGTTCGCTGTTGGAATTGTGGGGAGTTGGGTCACCTCCAAAGAGCTTGTAAACGTGCGAAACAGGCTGCTGAGGAAGGATCATCTTCCGCGCAGCCGCAGGAAAACTAGAACGGGTCGACTTTGAGGGGGCAGCTCCGACCCGTCATTCTCAAGACCCTCTCATCTTTGTGGCATCCCTACGGCGTGATAACAGCAGCGTCTACGTGGATGGACAGATCGACGGAAAGAAATGCGCATTGTTGGTGGATACTGGTGCATCGAAGACGATCCTGCGACGTGGACTTCTGACGTCTTCAAGAAAGCAACTTGTGAGCTCAAGATGGCGTCTGAGAACTTCTACGGGTGAAGCTGCCACCGTTTATGGGGAAATCGATGTGGATATATCGATCGGGACCGTCAAATTTCCACATCGAGCTATCATGGCGGATATTGAAGAAGATGTTATTCTGGGAATGGACATCATGGGTGCGCACGGGATCCAACTGGACTTCAGAAGCAGAACACTCAAGGTGGGTGCCGAAGAGATCTTCTTACATCCACGGGTGGAGGTAGCGGCAGGAGTAATGTTAGGAGAAGACGTCCTGTTACCGAAACGGAGCGAGACCATTGTAGCAGCGCGTATTGAGGGTACATTGGAGCAAGGCAGTCCCATCATCATGGAACCCTGGAACCATGACGAGGAAGTCGGACGTGGAATCTTAGTCGGCAAGGCTTTACTGTCAGCAGACGACCATGTACCTGTTCGATTTATCATTATAAATAATTACCCTGTGACGATTGGCAAAGGCACGAAGATTGGAACATGTGTCCCAGCAGCCTCCATAATCCACCAGGTGACAGCAACCACTGATGGGGCCGGCAAGTATGAAGAACTCGTCTCTGCTGCAAGCGACTCACTCAACAACCGACAGAAGAAGAAGTTAACCGAGTTACTGCAGAGGTATAGATCCATTTTCATACCTGCCGATGGAGAAACAGGTAGAACCAACATCATCAGTCACAAAATCGATACGGGGGATACCAGACCGATTCGTCAACCAGCCCGAAGATTACCACAGGCCAAGAGAGAAATTGCAGAAAAGATCATCCAGGGTATGGAACAAGACGGGATAATCGAGCCATCCAATAGTCCTTGGGCTTCACCAGTGGTACTAGTGAAGAAGAAAGATGGAAACACTCGTTTCTGCGTGGACTATCGCCGATTGAACAATGTGACGAAGAAGGACAGCTATCCTTTGCCTCGAATTGACGACACACTCGACACATTGGCGGAATCGAATCTTTTCTCCACACTGGATCTGAAAAGTGGATATTGGCAGGTGGAAATGGATCCGGCAGATAAGGAAAACACAGCGTTCACCATCGGCACTGGATTATGGCAATTCAAGGTTATGCCTTTCGGACTCTGCAATGCTCCGGCTACCTTCGAACGAATCATGGAGAATGTGTTAAGGGGACTCTCCTGGAAGACATGCCTAGTTTATTTGGATGACATCATCGTGATCGGTAAAAGTTTTGAAGAACATCTGGTTAACCTAGAGGAAGTTTTCAAGAGACTTCAGGCTGCAAACCTCACACTCAATATGAAGAAATGTCATCTGCTGCAGAAACGGGTTTACTACTTGGGACACGTTGTAGGAAGGCAGGGTGTGGAAGTCGACCCTGAGAAAGTACGAGCAGTGAAGCAATGGCCAGTACCAACAGATAAGCATCAACTCAGGAGCTTTCTTGGACTCTGCCCTTATTATCGACGTTACGTTCGAATGTTTTCGGATATCGCAAAGCCTCTGACTCGTCTCACCAAGGAAGCACGCCCCTTCCACTGGGATCCAGAATGCCAGGCCGCCTTTGATGCTTTGAAGGAATGGTTAACCACGACACCGATTCTTGGGTATTCACTTCCACAAGGACAATTTATTCTTGACACAGATGCCAGTAATATCGGCATTGGTGGTGTCCTTTCGCAGTATCAAGATGGGCAAGAGCGAGTCATCGGTTACTTCAGTAAGGTGCTATCGAAGGCAGAACGAAACTATTGCGTTACCAGGAGGGAACTATTGGCCATGGTGAAATCAGTGGAGCATTTCTATAAGTACCTCTATGGGCGAAAATTCCTTCTCAGGACGGACCACGCTGCATTGAAGTGGCTCCTGAATTTCAAGAACCCCGAAGGTCAAGTAGCTCGTTGGATCGAGAGGCTCCAGGAATATGACTTCGAGATAGCACACCGAGTGGGGACGAGCCATAAGAATGCAGATGCATTGTCCAGAAGACCATGTCCACCTGAGTGCTCACATTGTAGTCGTTTGGAGTGGGACTCCTTGGTATTAAAAGATGACCTGCTCAAGAGGAATCTCGAGAGCGATGATGGGTCAAATAATCGAATGCAGTTGGTCATTCCTAGGAGCCGAGTGTCGAAAGTACTTGGATATGTACATGATGGAACTTCAGGGGGACATCTAGGAGTGAAGAAGACACTGCAGCGGGTACGAGAGCGGTTCTACTGGGTGAACTGCAGTGACGACGTCAAGGAGTGGTGCCGTAAATGCACCGTGTGTTTTGCCAGCAATGGGCCTCATTGTAAACCAAGGGCACCCATGAGACAGTACAATGTTGGAAGTCCTTTCGAGAGGATTGCTATGGATATTGCGGGGCCGTTTCCAGTGACTGATAATGGAAATAAATACATCCTTGTCTGCATGGACTACTTCACCAAGTGGGTGGAAGCGTATGCGATCCCTAACCAGGAAGCCGTAACTGTCGCCGATGTCCTGATGAATCAACTCATCAGTCCTTTTGGGGTGCCATTGGAACTTCACTCTGATCAGGGCCGGAACTTCGAGAGTGAAGTGTTTAAGAAGATGACCGAGAAGTTAGGAATCAAGAAAACAAGAACAACTCCATTGCATCCACAGTCAGATGGCATGGTGGAGCGAATGAACCGAACCATAGGGAGGTATCTCTGCAAAGTCGTTGATCAACACCAACAAGACTGGGATCAACATCTCCCTTTCTTCTTGATGGCCTACAGATCTGCGGTACAGGAATCTACAGGGCAGACTCCGGCGAAGGTTTTATTTGGACGAGAGATGAGGCTTCCATGTGACTTGGTCTTCGGATGTAGACCTGGTGAGGACATAGTAGGGGAAGATTACGTTACGAATCTGATGAGAAAGATGAACGATATTCATGAATTGGTTCGTACTAATCTGAAAATTGCCAGCGACCGCATGAAAGACCGGTACGACATCAGAGCTGGGGGTGCAGGATACGCAGAAGGAGACTTGGTGTGGTTGTACAATCCACAAAGGAAACGAGGTATTTGTCCAAAACTACAGAGATCTTGGGAAGGACCTTATACCGTCAAGAAGAAGATCAACGATGTCATATACCGCATCAGTAAAGAACCCAGTGGCAAACCAAGAGTCGTTCATTTCAACAGACTAGCACCATTCGAGGGAACACAAGATCAACAAGTTCAACAAATTTGTCCGGAAGAAAAGGAGCTTACATTCGACGAATTCATTGGGACATACAGCGGTTCATCAAAAGCAAGGTTTGGCGTCACCAAGGAAGAGCACCGCGACCTTTTTGCCATTCCTGTAGAATACGCACTAGCTCACTGCGTCGCCGAGGATCTTCAGATGTCTCAAGGAATAGCGAACAAGTTCATGAGGAAGTTCGGGAAGTTAGAGGAGCTTCATCAACAAGGTCCCTCTGTTGGTCAAGTACTAGAAATAGAAGATATCAGCGCTGAAGGAAAAAGGTCTCTGTTTTATCTTATAACGAAAGGAAGATCTTCTGAGAAACCCACTTACAAGGACCTCTGGGAGACGCTAGTCGACCTGCGAAGCATCATACTCGAGAAGGACATACAGAAGATAGCTGTTCCGAAGCTGGGGTGTGGACTGGATGGCTTGAATTGGAGAATTGTAAGGAACATGCTAGAGGTTTTATTTAGATTCACCGGAGTTGAAATTCTGGTATGCTGCTGGAACCCCAAAGAAACTCCAAGACAGAAGACAGTGCCATGCTATTTCTACCATACTGCACGTTGTAAAAATGAAACCAGTTGTCCCTATCTTCATAACGATCAGAGTGCATTCCAGGAGGAATGCGTTTTAAGGAGGGGGCAGTGTAATGATATTTCCCTTGGAGGCGCTTTAGAGACATCAGCAGGAAAGCAGCAGTACAACGATCATCCTGTATCACGCATCCCAGATTGCTCTCCAACCTCGCAATGATTCCTACATACACCAACATATTTCCGAACACCCAATATATGCCGCAGTGACAAAGAACGTCACAGAAGATTCTGGAATGTTCTGGAAACAATCGATGGAACAATTAGAGAGAGAGGTTTGTTCTAAGAAGCTTCTAGAACAAAGAGAAGGAGACGGAAGATCATTTCGAGAAGGTTCTCGAACCAAAGCCTGCCTGTGTTCTCATATATAAAACGGCCGAACAACTGAGTCAGTCAGTCGAGCAGCGAGTGTCAGAGAGACAGTTATATACCGCGTGTTATAAATCGTTTTACATAATTAGTAGTTTTAAGTTCGTTATAAATTAGTGTTTCTATAGTTCGAATAAATCAGTTCAAAAATAAATAGTGTCGTGTTCGCTTCTGCACCCGAATAACGTAACAATATGTAAAATCCGATCTTAGACTGTTATGTGTTAGCTACAAGTGTTTAAATATCTCATGACATTAGACAGTGAAAAATAACTATTTGAATGTCCTCAGACAGTGAAAAAAATATGGTATGTTGAATGTCTTCAAGACAGGGAGAAAATATGTATGTTAAATGTCTTCAAGACAGGCGAAAAAGTACATGTTGAATGTCCTCAGACAGGGACAAAATATGCAAGTGAAATGTCCTCAGGACAGGGAAAAAATATATATGAAAAATTCTGACCTTAGCTGCAAGTTCTGGACTTTGAACCATGAGATTCCAACTGTGGTCCACCAGATCTCACTACCTGGATGAAACAAAGACACTCCTTCCTCAGTCGGCTTCAGGGGTTAGGTGTGCTAGAAAAACTGGATCCCCACACAGTTGACAGGAGTCACAACCACCTGGAGACCTGGGTACTTGGTTCATCCCAGGGCAACTGGATTCTGCACTGCAACTCTGGCTGACGGGTCCACAGGCTGCCACTAGGGCAAGCTCTCCCTACCATCCAAGCTGGACCAGGACGTCTCACTATCTGACGGGGCACTAGGAGTTCAGGCTCCAAAGTAACAAAATCCTAGGGATGAAGGATCATAAAACATACCGGGAGTCTGGACTCCCCTGGATTTCCTGTCAGAAGTCAGGATCACTGGCTATCTGAACCAGAAGGCTACTAGGGACTTGCACTGTTGGCAGCAAGGATTCTGCCAGAAATTCCAGGCTGTCGGGTCCTATAGATGCCCAGAGACATACACAAGAAATCACCAGGGTCTTGCTTCCACCTTCGAGTGTGTTGGTGACTCAGGCTTCAAAGCACGAAGATCCCTCAGGTGCCTCAACCATCGAAAAAAGTGTCACGTGATGTCCAAACAGTGAAGCTCAGAAAACAGTTCAAGATTTCTAAATGCCCATAGTTGATGAATGATTCGATTTTTAGTGATCCATCTAGTTAACAGTGTTGATTGATAGAATTCAAGTCCAGAAATCATCCACTCAGTCTGTACCCCCTGCTCCCCTGTATAAGGCCGTGATATCTGAAATGTAGATACCCTATCGAATATCATTCACACAAAATGAGATTTGATATTTCTCACCTTCCTATCGGAAAGGCCTAACACAAAAGTAGGTGTCCACCACCTTGACCTGATCGCACGAGAGCCAAAATCAAAAAGAGCCTAATCTTGGCTTCAGCACATGAAACCTTTTCGCAAGAGAAGGAATCAACAAGAAGGATGAATAAACAGAAATTGCTCAAATAACAAGTTTCCGTCAATCAGAGCACCTTTGATCTATTGCAGGAAAATAATACAAACTAAACTCCGTCTCTGCGCAGTGTCAATCTAGCCACCCGCATAATATGATTCAAGTCAGATTCAGGGATGCAACTTGAAAGGAATATTAAATATCGATCATGACATCGATAGTCGATACGATAGTCGATACGATAGTCGATACATAATTGCAAATATCCCTGTACCACTACAGGCCACTGCCACTAAATGCGACAAACAGTCTTCTACTGGCAAGAGACTATGATGTAAACAACAATATTCATGGGCATCTGACAAATGTGTAAGGTTGGATAAGAAGTGGACTAAAATAACCTATCAGTCATCCAGTCATGGACATTGAAAATGAAAACATTTAACAGGATGAAATTAGGTAAAGTACCTCAAAACCTAGAAAAGAAATCCTTGAGTTACGCAGTGCATCTCCACAAAGCTTCCCTATCACCTATTTTCAGAATTCACAATATGGAACACGAAAAGGCAAATTTTCATGTTACAATCGTCTGCATAAGAAATCACTCCATCCATAAAGTTTATGTTTAGCATGCTGTTGATGTAGGCTAAAAATAGAATTGGCCCCAGTACGGTGCCTTGTGGCACTCCGTGTTTGATGACTTGGAACGAGCTATTAACATTTCCAATCTTGACTCGTTGCTGCCTATTCTCTAGATAGCTCCGAAATAGTTTTGACACTTACTTGGGTCAATTAAAATCAATTGACTGAATCATTCAATTATACATGGATACAATCCCTACTTCCATAGTTTTGTGTATAGTACGGATATGAATTTGCCTACGTTCATACATCAGATATGTCCTTTCCTAATTCACAATGGATGTGGACGAAACATTTTCCGACTCCGATGAAATCGAATTAGACGTAGAACAAGTAATCAGAAACTAGTATAGTGTCAACAGTGTTCAGTTCATATATGACTTTTCACAGCAGTTTGTCTGCATGGTGCAACATTATTATTACATTACCATGTTGGAGAACAAACAGTTCTGCACGAGCTGGTATTTCAACATTGTTGCAGATTACGACAAGAATATCGACAGTTTCCAGGACTCCTCACACATCACGAAACATCCAGCAGGCTTAGTGAACGAAATAAAGTTTTGTTATGTTTGTAGAGATGCTCTATTCACGTTTTGCTTGACATGGTTTTGTCTATTATGCAATAACTGAAATACCTTTGGTGTAGTGTCTTTTATCATGTTTAAAACTGTTTCCACATCATTTTTTGTATATACTCTATAATAATAACCAATAATTTAACCTCACATTTTCATTCCGAATTCTGAAATAAACATTCAAATATTTTGATAATGATTAATGAATTTTGATATAAGTGACACAAATTACATATGAATAAGAGATTCTTTCCTGTGTAAAAGTAGTGGAATTATAGCAATATACCTTGGACACATTGACCTGTTGACAAAAAGGATGATGGTGATATCCGAAAAGTGGTGGTTGACTACGGAACTTGTGTTTCCAGTGTTTCAACAATTGCTGTTGGCAAATGAAATGCCTGCTTGCTTTCCAATGTTGACTGACAGGAGTAATCCTCCTACAAAAATCCATCATACTATTCATCACACTCACAATGTAACAATCATTACTGCCACTTCAAACTACATATGCTGCCAAAACTATTAAAATCAATGAACCAATTGAGGAGATTTTATGCAGTTTATGTTCCAACCAATATTCACAATAAGAACTTGTTATGCGAATGATAGTTTTGGAAATAGATATTCCTCTGTTCCTGGGTATTTCCTATACCTTATCGATGAGGTATTTCATTTGATATTATTTTCCAAAACAAGAATCATGACCGTAACAACTTGCAAAACAAGAAACTCCGACTCCGACTATGTTTTTCGAAGTACAATAGGCAAATGAAAATACATCGACCTCATCGTTGTGCACACAATATCTGTCTAACCTATCATCTTACATGGACACTATTGAAGCAGACAAGTTCGCAATGAGCATATCAGACGACTTTCGAACAGGTATGGAGCACACTGCTTGCAGAACAAGAAACCTTGACTTTGACCATGTTTACACTGGAACTCTGCAGTATAACATCTGACATGCATACAGTTGAAGCAGAAACGATGGAAGTGTCCGTATGAGACGACTCTGAAGGGTATATAACGAGTTCAATAGGCGATAGAATTTACATAGACTTCATCGGTGTGCACACCCAATCGCTCTATCCTATCATCTCCAAGGATACTTTTGGGGCAAACGAGTTCGCAATGCCCATATGAGACGACTTTCAAGCAGGTAAAACGCACACAATTTGCAGAACAAGAATCTCCGACTTCGACTATGTTTTTCACAGTAATTCTGCAGTCTAGCATCTGACATGCATACAGTTGATGCAGGAACGATTGCAGTGACCGTATAAGACGACTTTGAAGGAATTATAACAAGTACAATAGGCAGATGGAAATACATCGACCTCATCGTTGTGCACAAAATATCTCCCTATCCTATCATCTCACATGGACACTAATGAAGAAGACAAGTTCGCAATGAGCATTTCAGACGACCTCCGAACAGGTATGAAGCACACAGCTTGCAGAGCAAGAAACCTTGACTTCGACCATGCTTACACTGTAACTCTGCAGTATAACATCTGACATGCATACAGTTGAAGCAGATACGATGGCAGTGTCCGAATGAGACGACATTGAAGGGTATATAACGAGTTTAATATGCAACTGAATTTACATCGACTTCATCGGTGTGCACACTCTATCGCTCTATCCTATTATCTCCAAAGATACTTTCGGGGCAAACGAGTTCGCAATGCCCATATGAGACGACTTTCAAGCAGGTATAACGCAAACAACTTGCAGAACAAGAAATTCCGACTTTGACTATGTTTTTCACAGTAATTCTGCAGTCTAGCATCTGACATGCATACTGTTGATGCAGGAACGATTGCAGTGACCGTATAAGACGACTTTGAAGGGATAATAACAAGTACAATAGGCAAATGAAAAAACATCGACCTCATCGTTGTGCACACTGTATATCTCTATCATCTCACATGTACACTATTGAAGCAGGCAAGTTCGCATTGACCATATAAGACGACTTTCATACGAGTACAACGCACACAGCTTGCAGAACAAGAAACTCCGACTTTGACCATGTTTACACTGTAACTCTGCAGTATTATTTCTGACATGCATACAGTTGAAGCAGATACCGGAGGAGTCAAGATGGCGGGCGATGAAGTACACTCTCATGACGCTCCTAATAAAAAAGTCGAAAAAACGTGTTTTCACTGCAATAAGAAAGTGGAAAATGATTCAAAGTGCATAAAGTGTAAATACAGTTTCCATCCAGCATGTCTGAGACAAGCTGCAGCAAAAAAAAACGCAGTGTGTGCCCACGAGGTAGATGGAAAGTTGTCTGTTCATAATATGGTTTCTTCAGTTCCTACTCCTGCTAAAGAATGCCAAGTATGTCAAGCTAAAGAAACTGAAATCCAGCTGCTGAACATGATTGTTGAAGAGCTGCGCAGTAAGAACAGGATTTTAGAAGAAAATTCAAGACTGCTGAAGGAAATTGCCGAGTTGCTAAAGGGAAATTTAGATAAGTACGAGAACCAGAACGAAAAACATGCTACAAAAAAAGGTAAACAGTCTACCGATAATCCCACTACCCATACCACCATAGCCAAGGTCAATAAGAATAGTGAAGTTAGCAACAACTCGAAAGTCTTAGTAATAAAGACCCCTAGCACCAAGACCAGCTTAAGCGAATTGGCTGTCACGGTTCCGAACTGTTCTGACATGGTTCCGACCGAGGCCAAGGAGTTGAACCAAATCATAAGTGAAGAAGAACATGATTCAACCAATAACCCCAATAAGAAGAACAAATTAGGAAATACGTTGTCAAATTTGCAACAAAACATGATGGACAATGTAATCAACTTAAACAATGATATACCACAGGATGAAATTATTCAAGCCTCGGGTCAAGCTGAACAAAATGGTAACGAATGGACAAATGTGGTTGGAAGAAGGAAGAAAACCATCAAAAAAAGGGACCCAAAAAGTCGTCCACCACCAATTATGGGTTCAAATGATACCACCATGGGAATCTCTGCTGCACAAAAGTACTCCTGGCTATTTGTTTCTGGCTTGGAGGGAAGTACGCAAGCCCAAGATGTGTTGAACTATCTGAACACTATCAACAAACAAAATTATGTATGTGAAAAACTTCGAACAAAAAATGAAAGATATGTGTCATCATTCAAAATTGGTGTACCAGCTGCTCTCAAAGAAACCATTATGGATGGGAAAATCTGGCCCAATGGTGTCATCATCAACCTTTTTATGAATCTCAAGAGTCTTGCCAGACAATAAATAATGAACCAGTCCATCTAGTTTATGAAAATAAATGCGGTGGAGGAGAGCCATCCAATGTCATGTCAACTAGAATAAATTTCAAAATAGTCCATATTAACATAGGTTCATTACGTAACAAATTTAATGAAACTGAAATATTTTTACACCTTAACGATATAGATGTACTGTGCCTGAGCGAGCATAGTCTGAAGGAAGATGAAATAACTCTTTCAATGTTGAAAGACTACAATCTAGCAGCAGCTTACTGTAGAAAATCCACAACTAGGGGTGGATCAGCTATTTATGTCAGGAGTAGGTATACATTTTCAACTGTGGAAAGCATGATTATCAAATCAATTGAAAAAATAGTTGAAATTAGTGCAGTAACCATAACAGGTTTGAATATATTTATCATTTCAGTGTATAGACCACCCTCTGGGGATTTCTTTACCTTTATGGAAGTATTAGAAGAAATTATGATTGAAATTGGTGTTAATAAAAAAATCATATTGACTGGTGACTTCAATGTACATTTTGGTACAAATGAGATAAATGAGAGGCTATTACTGGATCTGCTTCAAGGTTTTGGCTTTGATCAAAAAATATTCACACCCACTAGACTAAACAATTGCATTGATAATGTCTTCTGTAACTTTACCTCAAATCAATGTGAATCGAAAAACATTGATCCTGCTCTTTCAGATCACATGGGACAGCAAGTTACTTTCCAACTTAATCAAAATCATATGAGAAGGGAAACTATCAAAAAGGTATGTAGACCTATAACAAAGAAAGGTCAGGATGCATTTCATCTGTATGTATCTAACATTGACTGGTCATTCATTAAATCAAATGAGATTCAACCTGAATCAAAGTTCAGAATGTTTTTTAGTCTGGTCTTGGAGGCCTATAACAAATCATTTCCTCTGAAAACATATCATAATAAAAAATCTTCAAAAATAAACTGCAGCTGGTTTTCCCAGGAACTAAGGTTGAAGCGAGATCATTTAGAATTTCTAAATGAATGCTACAAACAGAACCAGAGCGCTGTCTTCTTAACAGAACGTAACCGCTTCCGAAAAATGTATAAAAAGTCAATAGCAGATGCAAAAAAAGCTGCAAATGACAGACTCATTAGTAACTCTAGTTGTCAAGTGAAAACAATTTGGCAAATTATAAATGGGTGTAGAAAAACTAAAACCAGTGAAAATTCGAAGCAACCGGACCTTTCTCCTGAACAAATGAACAACTTCTCTGTAAATGTCTCATCCGAATTACTAAGAAACATTCCTAAAGATGAAAGTGATTCCCAGCTTGTGACTGCAAACATAATTAAACCAAGTAATATATTCAGCTTTGATGAAGTAACTTATATTCAAATGAGGGACATTATATCTAGTCTCAAAAATAAAACCACCAGGGATATCAATGGCCTTAGTACTAAAATAATAAAAAGTATCAGAGAAATAATACTATATCCTCTTACTGACATTATAAATCAATGTATCAATGCAAGTGTTTTTCCAGAAATCCTTAAAGAAGCATTAGTAATTCCAATTTTCAAGAATAAAGGGGATATAAATGATGTCACAAATCATAGGCCCATATCTATACTTCCTGTATTTTCTAAAATATTTGAGAAGGCCATAGCACTACAAATCACAAGATTTTTTGAAAAATATAAGATATTCACAAACTGCCAGTATGGGTTTAGACAAAACCATAGCACAATTACAGCTATGATGGATCTAGTTGGTTTTATAAATGAAGGTTTTGAAAATAAAGAGTCGGTTTGTTCAATTTTCTGTGATCTATCGAAAGCGTTCGATTGTGTCTCTCACTCCAAGCTCCTACAAAAGCTGAAATGTTACAATTTCGATGATAATAGTTTAACTTTAATAAAATCATATATGTCAGACAGGAAGCAAAGAGTCAAACTTGGAGATAAAATCTCAGCAGAGCGGGAGTTGAGTGTCGGGGTCCCACAAGGATCTATTCTGGGACCACTGTTGTTCTTGATTTACATTAACAACTTGCCAAGTTCTGCAAATCTAGAAAAATTCGTTCTGTTTGCTGATGATACAACTATTTCATTCCGTGGTAAACTTCCTGCAAATGTGGAAGCCAGGAGTGATGAGGCGCTACAAAATGCCAAATCTTGGTTCGCTGCAAATGACCTTTTTTTAAATGAAAACAAAACAAACAAATTGTTATTGACTCTGTGTAGGAATAATGAAAATGAGTACCTGGAAAGTGTCAAGTTTCTAGGTATTCATTTAGATTCAAGACTGAGCTGGCAAAATCATATAGAAATAATGTCCAAGAAACTTAATAGCTCGATTTTTGTTCTTCGAAATTTAGCAAATATTGTATCTTTCACCTCACTTAAGACTGCCTATCACGCTACTTTTCATGTACACCTTAGCTATGCTAACATTATCTGGGGTCATGCAGACATCAATAGATTATTTGCCTCACAACGAAAAGCTATAAGAATAGTAGCTGGGCTTCGATATAAAGATGACTGTCGCCATGTTTTTAGTTCAATGGAAATCTTGACACTTCCCTGTATATATATTTTACAAAACTTACTGCATATCAGGACAAATTTAACCTTATATACTAGAAATTGTGATATTCATCATTACTCAACTAGAAATGGACCTGATCTTTTAATTCCCTATCATAGACTCACGAAATGCCAAAATGGCACAAATTACTGGGCTGTTAAGTTTTTCAATCACCTTCCTACTGAGGTTAGAGATTTACCGATAAAAACATTCAAATCGCATGTAAAGAAATTCCTGATTGATCATGCTTTCTATAGTTATCAAGAATTCCTGAATTTTGACTGGGCTCAAAGGCGATAGCATTTGGTAGGACTGGTTAGTGGAAATTTGGTTGACATGATGTTGGAGGGTTCTCCTCTATCAACTTTCCTGAATGTAATCTATTTTATTGACATATATATATGTTGAAAATTTTAAATTTTAAATGTACTCTAATTATTGACTTGTATAAATACTATCTATGTATTTTGATACCAATAAATTGATTGATTGATTGATTGATAGATACGATGGCAGTGACCGTATAATACGACTTTGAAGAGTATTGCACGGGTACAATAGGCACATGGGGATACATCGACTTCATCGTCGTACATACTATATACCTCTATCCTATCACCTCACATAAAAACTATTGAAGCAGACAAATTCGCATTGACCATATGAGACGACTTTCAAGCGGGTATAACCCACACAGCTTGCAGAACAAGAAACTCCGACTTTGACTTTGTTAACACTGTGACTCTGCAGTCCAGCATCTGACATGCATATAATTGAAGCAGATACGATGGCAGTGACCGTATAAGACGACTTCGGAGGGTATATAACGAGTACAATAGGTGAATGGGAATACATCGACTTCATCGTCGTACACACCATATATCCCTTTCCTATCACCTCACATGAATACTAATGGAGCAGACAAGTTCGAATGGACCATATGAGACGACTCCTAAGCAGATATTACGCACACAGCTTGCAGAACAGAAAATCTCGACTTTGACTATGTTTACACTGTACCTCTGCAGTATAGCATCTGACATGCATGAAGTTGAAGCAGATACGATGGCAGTGACCGAATGAGATGACTTTGCAAGGTATATAACGAGTACAACAGGCGAATGGGGATACATCAACTTCATCGTCGTACACACTATATCTCTCCATGCTATCATCTCACATGGACACTATTGAAGCAGACAAGTTTGCATTGACCATATAAGAGACGACTTCTGAGCGGGTATAACGCACACAGTTCGTAGAACAAGAAACTTCGACTTTGACTTGCATACAGTTGAAGCAGATATTATTGCAGTGACCGTATAAGATGAGTACAATAGACAAATGAAGATACATCGACTTCATCGTTGTGCACACTATATTTCTATATCCTATGATCTTACATTGACACTATCGAAAGAGACAAGTTTGCATTGACCATATAAGACGACTCTCAAGCAGGTATATCGCACAGATCTTGCAAAACGAGGAACTTCGACTTTGACTATGTTCACACTGTAACTCTGTATTCCATCATCTGACATGCATTCAATTGGAGCAGATACGATGGTTGTGACAGTATAAGACTACTTTGAGGGGTATATAACGAGTACAATTTGCAAAGGCGGATACATCGACTCCCACGTCGTACACACTATATGTCCTCTCCTATCATCTCACATAGACACTATTGGAGCAGACAAGTTTGCAATGAACATACGATACGACTTTCAAGCAGGTATAACGCACACAGCTTGCAGAACGATAAACTTCGACTCCGACCATGAAAACACTGTAACTCTGCAGTCTAGCATCTGACATGTTATCAGTTGACGCAGATATGATCGCAATAATCATATAAGACTACTTTGAAAGGTAAATAGCGGGTACAACCGGCAAATGGGGATACATCGACTTCATCGTCTCACACAGTATATCTCTCTATCATATCATCCCACAAAGACACTATTGAAGCGGACAAGTTCGCATCGACCATATATGACGAATTCCAAGCGGGTTCAACGCACATAGCTTGCAGAACAAGAAACTCCGACTTTGACTATTTCAACACTGTAACTCTGCAGTCTAGCATCTGACATGCATACAGTTGAAAAGATACGATGGCAGTGACCGTATGAGACAACTTTGAAGGGCATATAACGAGTACAATAGTCGAATGAAGATACACCGACTTCATCGTTGTGCACACTATATCTCTCTATCCCATCATCTCACAAGGACACTATTGAAGCAGACTAGTTCTCATTGACCAAATGAGACGACTTTCAAGCGGGTATAACGCACACAGCTCGCAAAAGAGGAAACTTCGACTTCGACTGAGTTTATACTGTGACTCTGCCGTCTAGCATCTGAAATGCATACAGTTGAAGCAGATACGATGACAGTGACCGTATGAGACGACTCTGAAGGCTATATTACGAGTTCAATAGGCAAATTGAGTCACATCGACAACATCGTTGTGCACACTATATGTCTCTATGCAGAACGAGAAACTTTGACTTTGACTATGTTTACACTGTAACTTTGCAGTCTAGCATCTGACATGCAAACAGTTGAAGCAGATACCATTGCAGTGACCGTATGAGACGACTTCGAGGGGTTTTCAACGGGTACAATAAGCAAATGAAGATACATCGACTTCATCGTCGTGTACACCATATCTCTCTTCTCTATCATTCCACATGGACACAATCGAAGAAGACAAAATCTCATTGACCATATAAGACGATTCCCGAGCGAATATAACGCACACAGATTGCAGAACAAGAAACTCCGACTTTGACTATGATTACACTGTGAATCTGCAGTCAAGCATCTGACATGCATACAGTTGAAGCAGATACCATTACAGTGACCGAATAACACGACTTTCAAGCGATTATAACGCACACAGCTCACAGAACAAGAAACTTCGTCTCCGACTTTGTTTACACTGTAACTCTGCATTCTAGCATCTGACATGCATACAGTTGGAGCAGATATTATTGCAGTGACCGTATAAGACGACTTTGAAAGGTATATAACGAGTACAATAGGCAAATGAAGATACATCGACTTCATCGTCGTGTACACTATATCTCTCTTCCCTATAATCTCATATGGACACCATTGAAGCAGACAAGTTCACATTGACCATATAAGACAACTTTCAAGCGATTATAACGCACACAGCTCACAGCACAAGAAACTTCGACTCCGACTATGTTTACACTGTAACTCTGCAATTTAGCATCTGACATGCATACAGTTGAAGCAGATATTATTGCAGTGACCGTATAAGACGACTTTGGAAGGTATATATATATAACAAGTACAATAGACAAATAAGATACATCGACTCCATCGTTGTGCACACGATATTTGTATGTCCTATGATCTTACATTGATACTATCGAAGGAGACAACTTTGCATTGACCATATAAGACGACTCTCAAGCGGGTATATCGCACACGTCTTGCAGAGCGAGAAACTTCGACTTTGACTATGTTTACACTGTAACTCTGCAGTCTAGCACCTGACATGCATACAGTTGAAGCAGATACGATTGCAGTGACCGTATAAGACGACTTTGGAGGGTATATAACGAGTACAATAGACGAATGAAGATACATCGACTTCATCGTCGTGTACACTATATCTCTCTTCTCTATAATCTCACATGGACACCATTGAAGCAGACAAGTTCTCATTGACTATATAAGACAACTTTCAAGCAATTATAACGCACACAGCTCACAGAACAAGAAACTTCGATTCCGACTATGTTTACACTGTAACTCTGCAATCTAGCATCTGACATGCATACAGTTGAAGCAGATATTATTGCAGTGACCGTATAAGACGACTTTGAAAGGTATATAACGAGTACAATAGACAAATGAAGATACATCGACTCCATCGTTGTGCACACGATATTTGTATATCCAATGATCTTACATTGATACTATTGAAGGAGACAAGTTTGCATTGACCATATAAGACGACTCCCAAGCGGGTATATCGCACACATCTTGCAGAACGAAAAACTTCGACTTCGACTATGTTCACACCGTAGCAGTCCGACATCTGACATGCATACATGCAACAGGCAAATGGGGATACATCGACTCCATCGTCTCACACAGTATATCTCTCTATCCTATCATCTCACATGGACACTATCGAAGCGGACAAGTTCGCATTGACCATATATGACGACTTACAAGCGGGTATAACGCACACAGTTTGAAGAACAAGAAACTTCGACTTTGACTATGTTAACACTGTAACTCTGCAGTCTAGCATCTGACATGCATGAAGTTGAAGCAGACACGATGGCATTGACCGTATGAGACGACTTTGAAGGGAATATAACGAGTACAATGGGCAAATGGGGAAACATCGACTTCATCGTCGTACAAAACATATATCTCTATCCTATCACCTCACATGAACACTATTGAAAAAGACAAGTTCGCATTGACCATAACGACTCCCAAGCAGGTATAACGCACACAGCTTGATGAACAGAAATCTTTACTTTGGCTATGTTTACACTGTAACTCTGCAGTCTAGCACCTGACATGCATACAGTTGAGCAGATACGATGGCACTGACCGTATGAGATGACTTTGAAGGGTATATAACGAGTACAATAGTCAAATGGGGAAACATCTACTTCATTGTCGTACACACTATATATTTGTATCCTATCATCCCACATGAACACTATTGAAGCAGACAAGTTTGCATTGACCATATGAGACGACTTCCAAGCGGGTTCAACGAACATAGCTTGCAGAACAAGAAACTCCGACTTCGACTATTTTCACACTGTAACTCTGCAGTCTAGCATCTGACATGCATACAGTTAGAAAAATACGATGGCAGTGACCGTATGAGAAGACTCTGAAGGCCATATAACGAGTACAATAGTCGAATGAAGAAACACCGACTTCATCGTTGTGCACATCATCTCACAAGGACACTATTGAAGCAGACAAGTTTTCATTGACCAAATGAGACGACTTTCAAGCGGGTATAACGCACACAGTTCGCAAAAGAAGAAACTTCGACTTCGACTGAGTTTACACTGTGACTCTGCCGTCTAGCATCTGACATGCATATAGTCGAAGCAGATACGATGGCAGTGACCGTATGAGACGACTCTGAAGGGTATATGACGTGTACAACTGGCAAATGGGGATACATCGACTTCATCGCCGTACACACTATATATCTCCATCCTATCATCTTACATGGATACTATTGAAGCAGAAAAATTTGCATTGAACATATAAGACAACTTCTGAGCGGGTATAACGTACACAGTTTGCAGAACAAGAAACTTTGACTTTGACTATGGTTACACTGTAACTCTGCAGTCTAGCATCTGACATGCATACAGTTGAAGAAGATACGATGGCAGTGACCGTATGAGACGACTTAGAAGGGTATAAAACGAGTACAATAGATGAATGAAGATACACCGACTTCATCGTTGTGCATACTATATCTATTCATCCTATCATCCCACATGGACACTATTGAAGCAGTCAAGTTCTCAGTGACCAAATAAGACGACTTACGAGCACGTGTAATGCACAAAGCTCGCAGAAGGAGAAACTTCGACTTCGACTGTGTTTACACTGTAACTCTGCCGTCTAGCATCTGACATGCATACAGTTGAAGAAGATACGATGGCAGTGACCGTATTAGACGACTTTGAAGGGATTATAACAAGTACAATAGGCAAATGAAAATACATCGACTTCATCGTTGTGCATACAATATCTTCCTATCCTATTGATATGAATCTCCCTTTACTGTCTTGGTAGATTTTACTCAGTTGTCAATGTCACGTCTTGAGTATGATCATGTTTAGTTCTTCAGTTGATCAAAGCCTAGTTCTTCGTTGGTAATTCGTTCATTACGTATCAATTCATTCAACTAAAAGTAACTCAGAATGCCTCAAGAAAATAGCCTACCCGTTGCGAGTTCATCGATGTCAAGATATCTACGACCCGATAAGTTTGATGTGGAACCTAATGATTCCGATGCGGACTCTGGATGGATCTATTGAAAATCCACGTTCGAGAATTTCCTAGCTGAAGAAGCTCCTAAAGATACATCCGACTTTCTGAAGTTGAAGCTACTAGTGAGTCACCTCTCAGCCACACTATTCAAACACATCAAATCCTGCAAGACTTCTGACCAAGCAATCCGTAGTGCCCTAATTTCAGGCCTTCAATCGTAGAAAATAAGAAAACGTCTTCTGGAGAACTCACAACTTACTCTAGACGAAACACTTAACCAAGCTATAGCTCTTGAAACAGCCGAAAAAGATTCCCGTGAAATGAGCAGCAGCTGCCCGCTACTCAATTCCGTACCTGATCGTTTATCGAAGGATGTGCCGATGTCAGCGGATTTAGCTGCGACTTCTCCACAAATGACACGGAACGCACCTTTGTCGTCACAGTCGACAAGAAGATGCTTCTTTTGTGGTGGAAATGTTCATCAAAGAATCAAATGTCCTGCCAAGAATGCTATTTGTCAATTGTGTTCGAAGAAAGATCACTTTGCGAGTGTATGCAGATCTGTAAATGCTACCAGCAATGCTATACCTGACGAGAATGCGACAAATATTTACTCTAATGCCACTACTTGACAGTCATGTGCTGGCGCCATTTCCGCAGCCTCTCCATCGAGCCTAAGGAGTGCGACTATTCCAATCAAGGTGAACGAATATAAAGTTGACGCACTCATAGACACCGGCAGCTCTGTCAGCTCCATCGACAGAAAGATTGTTCGTCTGATGGAGCTACAACAAAAACCCTGTAGACAAACTGTGAATCTTGCATCCCTCAATCATGTTCATTTTGTTAAAGGGTTATGCTTTGCAACAATCACTATGATTCAGCATACGTATAAACAACGCCCTCTTCTCATCGTAGATGATCTTTATGCTGATGTTATCGTGGGTCATGATTTACTGAAGGACCACTCAAGTCTTCAATTCAAATTTGGTGGTCCGAAGAAGTGGCACCGTCACTGTTTCGCCATCGTTTCGTCTGATGAAGGAGTATTGGGGATTGATTTCCAGGAGTTCTACTTCCTCGACTGTTGGCTTTGTCTTCGAATGGCGAACGTTCTTTTTCATCAGTATAGGTCTCGGTGTCAAATCGACCTCAAATTGGCTTATCACCAAGTACCTATTCTCGAACAAGAAAAGAAATATACGGCTTTTGAAGCTTGCGGTAAACTCTATCGATCAACGAGGATACCCTTCGGTGTTACCAACGGAGTAGCAGCATTTCAACGAACTCTAGAATTCGTTATATCGAAAAAAAAACTACAAGGTTCCTATGCATATCTGGATGACGTGATGGTTTGCGGCAGGAACGAAATAGAACATGACTGTAACCTTTAAGCATTTCTAGCTGCAGCAGAAAAATACAATCTGACTCTCAACGAACAAAATTGCGTAAGGTATAACATGAAGTTATAGTCGTAGCCATCTAGTGGCAATAAAGCTCTAAGGTAGGATACAGAAATCGCGACAACACACTGTATGGCGCAAAAAGGACAAGATCAACCTTCTTGGGTATACCATTGAAAACAATACCATCAAGCCCGATAGTCAGAGGTTGAAATTTTTGCAAGAACTTCCAGCTCCAAGTAACACAGGTGAACTGAAACGAGCTTAAGGGTTGTTTGCTCATTATGCAAAATGGGTGGAGACATTCTCGGATAAGATAAAACCTCTTACTTGCATTACTACATTTCCATTGTCGACCAACGCCCTGAAATGTTTTGAAGAACTGAAATCTGATATGAAAAGAGCCACTCTCATAGCAATTGATGATGATGAAATACTTACAGTTGAGACTGACGCTTCTGAAGTAGCAATATCAGCTATACTATCTCAGCATGGTCGTCTCGTAGCTTTTTTTTCTCGTACGCTATCGGGCTCAGAACAGAAACAATCATCGACAGAAAAAGAGGCTTGTGCCATTGTAGACAGCTTGAAGAAATGGAGACACTTCTTGATAGGAAAGCATTTTCTCCTAATAACCGATCAACAGTCAGTACCGTACATGCTGAACCAAAATCATAATAGTGAAATCAAAAATGAAAAGATTATGCGCTGGCGATTGGAAATATCATGCTACAAATACGACATAATGTACCGACCAGGCCAAGAAAACACTTCGGCTGACGCCTTATCTCGAGTTTGCAGCTATATGAATTCGAACAAGCTTAGTGAACTTCACAATGCACTTTGTCATCCAGGCGTCACCAGGA
Organism: Phaedon cochleariae; assembly: GCA_918026855.4. NCBI lineage: Eukaryota > Metazoa > Arthropoda > Insecta > Coleoptera > Chrysomelidae > Phaedon > Phaedon cochleariae. The sequence goes on along the minus strand of OU896722.1, from coordinate 16,613,364 downwards.
TGTTTCACTGGATACGATCCAAAAATCCACCCTACTCAGCTAACGACGTTGAGGAAATGATGGCTTCATGTCGAATATGCGCTGAAAAAAAGCCACGGTTCATGAAAATCAAGGGTCACCTGATGAAAGCCACTTCGCCTTTCGGACGAATAAATATAGATTTCAAAGGACCCCTACCATTCAATACAGAAAAGAGATTCATATTAACAATTATAGATGAGTACTCCAGGTTCCCGTTTGCGTACGCCTGTAAGGATATGACTTCGACCACGGTCATAAATTGCCGGAAAGATCTTTTTCTCACTTTTGGGCAACCGTTATATATACACAGTGATAGAGGTTCTTCCTTCATGTCTGAAGAGTTCAAAACCTTCTTGAAGAACTCGAAAATAGCTTCTTCTAGGACGACTCCCTACAACCCACAAGGAAATGGACAAGTGGAGCGTCTCAACGGAACTCTCTGGCGTACCATACAACTTAGTCTCCGATCCAAGAATCTGCCTATAGAAAACTGGAAAGTAGTAATGAAGGATGCGCTGCACTGTGTACGCTCACTTTTGTGCACCTCGACTAATACTACACCACATGAGCGGCTTTTCACTTATGCACGGAGATCCCCTAACGAAGACTCGTTACCTACCTGGTTGACACCGAGACTTATACTGATAAAAAAGAAAGTTCGCCATTCGAAGACAGAGCTAATAGTCGAGGAAGTAGAACTCCTGGAAAGCAATATCCAATACTCCTTCATCAGACGAAACGATGGCGAAACAGTGACGGTGTCTAATAGACGATTGGCACCACTTCCAATTATCGATGACGGAGATCACTCTGAGGAATGTCTTCCTTCTGAAAAAACTGAAAAACTCAGTTTGCCTTCAATTTTGTCACAGGAGGAATCTGATGAGGCACCGGCTGAGTTAGAGGAACCTCGGAGGTCTCACAGGAATAGAAGGCCCCCTGCTTATCTTCAAAATTTCGAAGTGGACAATGGAAACCCTAGAGGGGAAGAATGATATGAATCTCCCTGTACTGTCTTGTTAGATTTTACTCAGTTGTCAATGTCACATCTTGAGTATGATTATGTCTAGTTTTTTAGTTGATTAAAGCCAAGTTCTTTGTTGGTAATTCGTTCATTACGTATCACCTATCATCTTACATTGACACTATTGAAGTAGACAAGTTTGCAATGAGCATATTAGACGACTTCCGAACAGGTATAAAGCACACAGCTTGCAGAACAGGAAACCTTGACTTCGACCATGTTAACACTGTAACTCTGCAGTATTACATCCGACATGCATACAGTTGAAGCAGATACGATGACAGTGTCCGTATGAGGAGACTCTGAAAGGTATATAACGAGTTGTACATGGTATTTCCACCTCACCAGTGTAGTGAAAAATATGTCGAGAATATCAAGAGAGGTATCTAGACCCTCAGAAAAGAAGGAATATCATTAAATCACCATCTATTTCAAGTCAGAATATATTATCGCCTGTTATTATTGTTTGGATTTGAAACTAAAGATGTTCAAACGCGGTCATGCGCAACTGGGGACCATTGTAGACCTGAATAGTGGGGCGAAATACGTCATCATCTCCTTCCCGTGCGATGACCCCTTCATCACCATGTAACGCCCATACTTACAAGGAATTAGTGCCAAATCAACGAACAGGTACATAATGGCGAAGATACAGAGTGCCAAATCATCATAACGAGATATAGTGCTGATTGTGTGCCGATATAGCCCGTATTCGTGATGATAGCAAGGGAACTATGAGTCAATGTTCCATGATGGCAATGTTGAAAATTCGAGAAGATGCATGCAGAGGTTCGCAGATAGTGGTCATTCGTCATTGGTGTCATAACCGTCAATAGAGACTGAACGTCATCAAGCTGACAGTGACATTTTCATAAATTACAATAATTACATAACAATATAATGATATACTCGAAATTCAAGATGAAATTTGGCGAAATATCTATGGACTGCAATAACGATAACTAGTAGGCTAAGAATCACAATATTATTCCTTATTTACAGCAAAAATAGAATTGGAATCAATAACAACGAACAAAAAAATACCAATCGATAGCCAGTAGTAAACATCACAGATGAATTCAATTATGAACCAATGAAAAAGAAAGTGAGAAGTAGGTGATCAATTATGCATAGCTCTGTTTTCTGCAGTATTTCCGTAACGTCATAAACGAAGTGTAACAGAGTTCAATAGGCAACTGAATTCTCATCGACTCCATCGGTGTGCACACTCTATCGCTTTAATCTATCATCTCCAAGGATACTTTTGGGGCAAACGAGTTCGCAATGCCCATATGAGACGACCTCCAAACAGGTATAACGCACACAACTTGCAGAACAAAAAACTCCTACTTCGACTATGTTTTTCACAGTACTTTTGCAGTCTAGCATCTGACATGCATACAGTCGATGCAGGAACGATTGTAGTGACCGTATAAGACGACTATGAGGGAATTGAAATGAGTACAATAGGCAAATGAAGTTACATCGACTTCATCGTTGTGCACACTATATTTGTATATCCTATGATCTTACATTGACACGATTAGAGAAGACGAGTTTGCATTGACCATATAAGACGACTCTCAAGCTGGTATAACGCACACATCTTGCAGAACGAGAAACTTCGACTTTGACTATGTTTACACTGTAACTCTGCAGTCCATCATCTGACATGCATACAGTTGGAGCACATACGATGGTAATAACAGTATGAGACGACTTTGAAGGGTATATCACGAGTGAAATTGACAAATGCGGATACATCGACTCCATCGTCGTACACACTATATGTCTCTTTTCTATCATCTCACATAGACACTATTGAAGCAGACAAGTTCGCGATGAATATACGAGACGACTTTCGAGCAGGTATAACGCACACAGCTTGCAGAACAATAAACTTCGACTTCGACCATGGAAACACTGTAACTCTGCAGTCTAGTATCTGACATGTTTTCAGTTAACGCAGATACGATCGCTATGACCATATGAGACGACTTTGAAGGGTCTATAGCGGGTACAACAGGCAAATAATGATACATCGACTCCATCGTCTCACACAGTATATCCCTTTATCATATCATCTCACATGGACACTATCGAAGCGAACAAGTTCGCATTGATTATATATAACGACTTACAAGCGGGTATGATGCACACAGTTTTCAGAACAAGAAACATTGACTTTGACTATGTTTACACTGTAACTCTGCAGTCAAGCATCTGACATGCATGAAGTTGAAGCAGATACGATGACAGTGACCGTATAAGACGAATTTGAAGGTAATATAACGAGTACAATAGGCAAATGGAGATACATCGACTTTATCGTCGTACAAAACATATATCTCTATCCTATCAACTCACATGAACCCTATTAAAGCAGACGAGTTCGCATTGACCATATACGACGACTCCCAAGCGGGTATAACGCACACAGCTTGTTGAACAGAAATCTCTACTTTGGCTATGTCTACACTGTAACTCTGCAGTATAGCATCTGACATGCATACAGTTGAGCAGATACGATGGCACTGACCGTATGAGATGACTTTGAAGGGTATATAACGAGTACAATAATCAAATGGGGATACATCTACTTCATTGTCGTACACACTATATATCTCTATCCTATCATCCCACATGAACACTATTGTAGCAGACAAGTTTGCATTGACCATATGATACGAATTCCGAGCGGGTTCAACGCACATAGCTTGCAGAACAAGAAACTCCGACTTTGACTATGTTTACACTGTAACTCTGCAGTCTACCATCTGACATGCATACAGTTGAAGAGAAACGATGGCAGTGACCGTATAAGACGACTTTGAAGGGTATATAACGAGTACAATAGTCGAATGAAGATACACCGACTTCATCGTTGTGCACACTATATCTCTCTATCCCATCATCTCACAAGGACACTATTGAAGCAGACAGGTTTTCATTGACCAAATAAGACGAATTTCAAGCGGGTATAACGCACACAGCTTGCAAAAGAAGAAAACTTTGACTTCGACTGGGTTTACACTGTGACTCTGCCGTCTAGCATCTGACATGCATACAGTTGAAGCAGATACGATGGCAGTGACTGTATGAGACGTCTCTGGAGGGTATATCACTAGTTCAATAGGCGAATGAAGTCACATCGATATCATAGTTTTGCAGAATATATGTCACTATGGACGATATCGATATCGACAAGTTTGCATTGACCATATGAGACGATTTCCAAGCAGGTATAACGCAAACAGCGTGCAGAACAAGAAACGTCGACTCCGACTATGTTGACATGGTAACTTTGCAGTCTAGCCTCTGACATGCATACAGTTGAAGCAGATACGATTGCAGTGACCGTATAAGACGACATTGAAGTGTATATAACAAGTAAAGTAGGCGAAAGGAGATACATCGACTTCATCGTCGTGTTCACTATATATCTCTTCCCTATCATCTCACATGGACACAATTGAAGCAGACAAGTTCTTATTGATCATATAAAACCATTTCGAAGCGGGTATAACGCACACAGCTTGCTCTTTCTATCCTATCATCTTACATGGACACTATTGACGCGGACAAGTTCGCAATGACCATAATAGACTACTTCCGAACAGGTATAATGCACACAGCTTGCAGAACAAAAAATCTCTACTTCGGCTATGTTAACACTGTAACTCTGCAGTCTAGCATCTGACATGCATACAGTTGAGCAGATACGATGACAGTGACCGTATGAGATGACTTTGAAGGGTATATAACGAGTACAATAGTCAAATAGGGATACATCGACTTCATCGTCGAACACACTATATATCTCTATCATATCATCTCACATGGACACTTTTGAAGCAGACAAGTTCGCATTGAACATATAAGACGACTTCCAAGCGGTTACATGTTAACACTGTAACTCTGCAGTCTAGCATCTGACATGCATAAAGTTGAAGCAGATACGATGTCAGTAACCGTATGAGACGACTCTGACGGGTATATAACGTGTACAACTGGCAAATGGGGATACATCGACTTCATCGCCGTACACACTATATATCTCTATCCTATCATCTTTCATGGACACTATTGAAGCAGACAAGTTTGCATTGAACATATAAGACGACTTCTAAGCGGGTATAACGTACACAGTTTGCAAAACAAGAAACTTCGACTTTGACTATGGTAACACTGTAACTCTGCAGTCTAGCATCTGACATGCATACAGTTGAAGAAGATTCGATGGCAGTGACCGTATGAGACGACTTAATAGGGTATAAAACGAGTACAATAGATGAATGAGGATACACCGACTTCATCGTTGTGCACACTATATCTCTTTATCCTACCATCTCACATGGACACTATTGGAGCAGTCAAGTTCTCATTGACCAAATAAGACGACTTCCGAGCACGTATAACGCACGAAGCTTGCAGAAGAAGAAACTTCGACTTCGACTGTGTTTACACTGTAACTCTGCCGTCTAGCATCTGACATGCATACAGTTGAAGAAGATACGATGGCAGTGACCGTATGAGACGAGTCTGAAGGGAATATCACAGGATCAATGGGCTAATGAAGTAACATCGACTTCATCGTTGTGCACACTATATGTCTCTATGGACACTTTCGATGCAGACAAGTTTGCATTGGAAATATAAGGTGTCTTCCAAGCAGGTATAACGCACACAGCTTGCAGAACAAGGAACGTCGACTTCGACTATGTTAACACGGTAACTCTGCAGTATAGCATCTAACATATATGAAGTTGAAGCAGATACGATCGCAGTGACCGTATGAGACGAATTCAAAGGGAATATAATGAGTACAATAGACAAATGTAGATACATCGACTTCATCGTTGTGCACACTATATCTCTCTATCCTATCATCTCACATGGATACTATTGAAGCAAACGAGTTCTCAATGCCCATATGGGACGACTTCTAAGCAGGTTCAACGCACACAACTTGCAGAACGAGAAACTGCGCTTCGACTTCGTTTTTCACAGTAACTCTGCAGTGTAGCATCTGACTTGCATACAGTTGATGCAGGAACGATTGCAGTGACCGTATAAGACGACTTCGAAGGGATCATATTGAGTACAGAAGGCAAATGGAGATACATCGACTCCATAGTCGTGTACACTATATCTCTCTTTCCTATCACCTCACATGGACACCATTGGAGCAGACAAGTTTGCATCGACCTTATAAGACGACTTCAGAGCGGGTACAACGCACACAGCTTGCAGAACAAGAAACTCCGACTTTGACTATGTTCACACTGTAACTCTGCAGTCTAGCATCTTACATGCATGGAAATGTAGCGGATTCGATTGCAAAGACCGTATGAGACGACTTCGAAGGGGATATAATGAGTACGAAAGGCAAATGGAGATACATAGACTTCATCATTGTGCACACTATATTGCTCTATCCTATCATCTTACATGGATACTATTGAGCCGGACTAGTTCGTAATGACCATATTGGACTACTTCCGAACAGGTATAACGCACATAGCTTGCAGAACAAGAGAGCTTGACTTCGACTGTGTTCACATCGTAACTCTGCAGT